>JAQFZU010000897.1:0-17760 GCA_034696185.1 Henia vesuviana | reverse complement strand
ATGAAATATTAATGTCATGAGTTTTAATGGATTTAAAATAAGGTTCGTATAACTTTGTGATTTACAATAAAATACATTGTATTTTTTAAGAGTAATGAATCTTGAAAAATCAATTTTTTTATGAAACTTCAATTTTACTTTAATTAAATTGTGGTATAACTAAACACCTTATTGATTGTCACACTTGTAATGGTTATAAAAGAAACCCGAGTGACATAAACAAGATGGTCGACCGGAAGTAGGTCCATTAGCAAATAAACAATATGGAAATGTCTAAAATCTTTCACAAGAAAGATTAGAATTGCCAGTTAAACTTTTGTTGCCCTCAAAGTCTTGTTTCCACTTGTTTCTATCTTTAAATAACATAGGGTTAGTTTTAAGCCTGATTAAAGGGAAAAAGCACATGTCGCCATTGCCCGATGCGCTCGATAGATGGCGCCCACATGTTGGACTTCATCACTCATCCGATTGGATGATTGGGCAGAGCTTGAGTGTTTAAAGAGTGGGGATTGGATATTTCCAACCTTCGGGGATTAAGATGGATTAACAGGCTACATAAGCCTGCGAAGACAGAGAAAACCCAGATTTTTGCTTGTATATGATTTGTATGATTGTATGATTTGAATGATTTGTATATGAACCAGCAAACTACTAAAATCTGGAGCAAAAACACTAAAACACTTTATTCTACTATTTCATAACTACTTAATTGCTACTTATAACTTAAAAACTGACTGCATTTTAAAGTTTTAGCAGTTTTGATTTTCACACAACCCAGCTTGAAAACCATCAATGTTTTACTCAATTATCGATGATTTTAAAACATCAAGAAGTCAAGATTAATTGACGGATAAAAACATCGATGAATTGCTCAGCTTTACAGTTCTGTAATAGTTACAACTGAAACATTAGCTGCGTTCAAAGCTCTTTACCTTATACAATTTTTTCTAAAAGTTGTATAAGTCACCTTTTACAATCGGAAATGACATTATATTTGTGTCATTTTTTTAAAATGCAAGCTCTAAAAGTTACATTATAAAAGTCCCAAATTTGCGCCTTATCCATTTTCTTTTATGACTTTTGCTATTAGTAGCTTATGCTCAGACTCTTAAAAGTGCATTTTATAATGTTTTTTCTAAACGTGTTCACAAAAAAAATAACTTTTAGTAAATTCTAAAAGTCACTAAAAGTAAAAAATGACTTAACTAAAAGAGAATTTTAAGCTTTGAACTAGCTATTGTCTCTGGATTTAATATCGCAACAGTTTCTAATGGGTTTAATATAAGTGTTGAATAAATAAGATCCATATTCTTATTTAAATTAACCACCAAATTATAGTTATTCCAAATAATCAAATTAAAATTTAATTTTGGACAGATTAATTGCCTATTCATAAGTTATTGCCATTTGCCACCTTTATTTTCCAACACCATCTGTTCTGCTTAGCTAAAGAGGGGTGGGCAGTGCCCGATGCTGGGTTAGTCGACGCGCACAAGGAGGGACTTATACCCGTGAAGGGTTAAGCAGTTAATCCCTAGAGAGGCCGGTGTCCCGGCTATGCGACCTGGGCTTATGTGCAGTGCCCAGTTGCGTCCTCTCTATTCTCTGGTGTCCAACGCTGACCAATGGTCAGCTAAGTACCAGAGTGATAAGCTAAGACCAGTAGTCCTAAAATAGGCCTACTGGTAAGGGTTAATGGTTAGTGTTACAAGAGGTTAAGCCTAACAGCAGTTGGGCCCAAAAAAGGCTTATCCAGGCCAGAGCCAAAGGAGCCACAACCTGCTGTTGTGAGAATCTACTTTATTCTGCCAACACTGTATCAATAACAATATTATTACAACTCTGTTTGATACTTAACAAAGCTATGATCAAAGAACATAGAATGTGCATGCAGGAACAATGTGCACGCACTTAAAAGGCTTAATTAAACAATAAAGAGGCCTATTTAGGCCTGAACACCGTCAAATGCCGAGGTGGGAATTAGGAACATCCCAGCAATGCCTCGAGGCAAGAGACCATGGCACAACCAAAAAAAATGAAAGAACAAACCAAAAAAACAAATGAAAAAGAAAAACATCCACCCCCAGAACCCATCATCATCAAAAAAAAGGAATTAGGAAAAATTAGGAAAATAAAGATCATCAAAGGAGTGTTTCTACACTTACAAAGACTGTTTACAGAGAGAACTCCTTGTAAGTGTAATTAAAAGTGTAATAATAGCTAGCTAGAGACAAGCTAAAACTTTCAATTAGGAGTAAAACGGCAACTTTTTTTTGAGTGCACATATAACAACCTAAAAGCTTCGGAGCTTCCAATTATATATTTATTGGTTTAATAATGCACGTCAGGAAACTGTGCCATCTCGTTTGATTTTAACTTACTTGTTAGCCAACAAATATTCTGCATTTTCATCTAAACACTAAAAATTTTCTATATTTAAAAATTTTAATTGAATTTCATTTTATATTAAAAAAATAAAAATTTATATTTTTTAATATTTAATACCAATAATAGAAAGCACCACCTACACCTACACCACCACACATGCCTCTGTAGGTGTTAATAACTTTTCAAATGTATCACCAAATCATATGATATAGAAAAACAGACTAGGGAACTACACCAAAAGGACCATAACTGATTTCTTTAAAATTATGGTTAAGCAGTTCTTTATTGGCATTAAAACTATGTTTTTTGATAAATCTGTTCACCTCTCAACGAACAACAATCTGTGTCAAATCAAAGTTGCCACTTCTCCCCATTGCAATACATGTTTACAGTGTAATTTGACTATGCATGAATGCAGCATTCTTTGGTTGCATTACTTTTATGATTTTAGGTGGAATATAGTTGCAAAAGTACTGATAACATATATCATTACAAATTAGTAATGGATATTGCAATTAAAGTTTGGAACACTTAAATTTGAACTTTATTTTGTTGGAGTTTTTTCTTATGGTCAAAATCAAACAATTGGAATTTATTCACATATTATAGCTTTTATTCAAAGTTTACTGCATTTTGTCGCACCTCGGGTTCGGATAAACATTATTACTAATATATGCATAAGCGAGAGAACACACATTTATGTCATGTGGTAAGGTTAGCGAATAAACTAGACAAATTATGACTAGCAAATAACACTAAGAATTTATTCCGAAGTAGATAAAATAATACACTCAGATATGGCCGGCAGAGGGCCTTACAAAAGATAAGATAATTACTGAATAAAGGATACGTGGTCACAACTGAACACGTGGTTGACTGGATAGCCTCAGATTCTCCAGTGGCACGTCATCATCAGCCGGTGCTGATGATGACGGCGTCCGTCAAAGGCTTTTAGATTGGTGTCTAGGGACGACCCGGCGATTTAGATTGGTATCTAGGGTTGTAACCTTGTAACAATTAAAAGTCTCGAGTTGTTTTTAGAGATACCCAACCGGAAGTCGTGGTATAATTTGTAGATAAATAGCTGGAAATTGATTATTCCTTCAATTGAAGGTTTAAAAATGACCGTTAAGTTATTTATCAGTGTTTAATTTGTTATTCTCCTATCTTAGATATGTGTAATTGATATTAGACATTTAGAGTTAGAGTTAACTCACACCTAATTGAAAGAGCACATGTCTTTGTTGTGTAGTGTGCCCATTAGATGGCATTTGGATGGAAGACTTTGGCCATTTCATCCGATTGGATGGAAATGGAAGAGTCCAAGTATCCAAGGAGTGGAGAGTGGGTGCTTTCACTCTCTTTAGTGTAAAAGGGATTAGCTGGCTATATAAGTCAGCACAAGTGATTGTTCTAGGTTTTACTATTTCTGTATGTTGATAACATGATTTGATCTAACGTCTGACTTTGTCACCATTGATTAATGCATTTTGCACAGAATAGAGATTAGCTTGATATGGAAATGAATTCAGTGCGTACCTGACCCTGGAAAGCGACTGATGACAACAACTGAATATAGCTTTGTCTGAATTGAGGCCAACACTGTTCTGAATGAAGACAGTCATCCAGCGCATGGGTTGCACGTCTGTAAGTTGCTTGCCCCGTGTGTCAATATGTTAACGATGGGACTTTGTCAAGCTAAAGGCAAATCCTTTATTGCCACGGGTAGTGAAAGACGACTACTGCCCTGGACAATGAGAGGAGCAATTTTGTTGAATATTCAGGCAGATACACAGTCGTAATCGAGTAGATTTAAAAACGAACAAATCGACGTTTTGCCGAAAATACACTTTCGTAACTGTCTGTCTTTTCCTCGTTTTTCATGCACGTTTGGCACCACACTTTTCAGTGTTTATATGTGCCTTATTCATTAAATCAATCTTCAATACTTGCGTTTTAACAACAGTTCATAAGTTCGGTCGAATTAATTGTCCCACTCATAATAAAATACGATGTTGCAAAACGAAAACACTTGATTTAATTTGAGCAATAAAATTACATGACTATCAGTCTGAAAACTGATTTATCAACTGTCTAATACAATTCAAAAACAAAATAGTAACGTCATAAAATATTAAGTTATAATACAGCATCCGAGCTATTAATAGCACATCGTGAATCAAATGGTCGTACGTAAAAATACATTAAATCATGACGACTATCGATGAAATTAGTAACTAAAAGATATACAATATCTAAAAACAATTCGAGCTCAATTTAAAAAAGAATAAATAAATTAAAACAAAACATCGTGTAATCAAACAATGCATTAAACAATTAATAATTAAATGAAAAATAA
This sequence comes from Henia vesuviana, assembly GCA_034696185.1. NCBI lineage: Eukaryota > Metazoa > Arthropoda > Chilopoda > Geophilomorpha > Dignathodontidae > Henia > Henia vesuviana. The sequence goes on along the minus strand of JAQFZU010000897.1, from coordinate 13,013 downwards.
ATTGTTAGTCAAAATACAAACATTCTCAAATCTCTTAGGTGCCAATGACTGTTGTTCCCGGAATTGTGAGGCCACTACTTTTGTATTTTCAGAGAATTGAATATGTTACATGCGATAGCATGATAATAATTCGAGACAAATGGAAGGGATTCCTCCCATTCAAGATGACCAGTTTGACGATGAACCGGGTTGGTTCAAGGTGCCTTGTATGACGAGTGAGCGATATCCCCAAGATTAAGGAAAATGCGATTTCATTATCCGATGTCTTTGGAATCACTCAGATTCCAGATAGTGTATTTTGTGCCCGAACATGTGTTCCATTGTGACCCGATGCGTAAATGAGTGTGTAAATAAGTAATTTTTGCCATTCGGCATTGTTTTAATGTTAAAGACGCTTAACTTAATTTCACGCCTTTTTTTGTGTCTTTAGTATTTAGCTTTGGTTAGGTTAGTTTAGGTTAGGGTTTGTGCTATGTTAGCAAATGGAGTTCTGCATAACTCCATATCCTGTCTAGTTCTCTATTTTTTAGTGATGGTGATAAGAATCTGTCTTTTGTATTAATTGTAATTGTTAATTGTTAATATGTGAAAAGCTTCAGTATTGATTGTAAATAATTCTTAATTGTTTGATTAGTTTTAATAAATCCTGTCTTTGATTTGAGAAAAGAAACAAAGTCAGATAATTTCTCTTTAGGTTTTTACTGGGTTTTAATAATTTTACAGACTTGGGAAAAATCACCGTCACAAGGTGAACCTCAGTTGTTTTCTACTAATAAGCAGTAAAATGGTCTTCTGTCCTGGATCACTCCAATGGTCTGTGATAGCACATTGTTAGCTTGATGGTGAAGTTGTTGAAGATGATGTCTGGTGCTGTTAGCAGGATATTTGGTGAGAAACTGATCCCTACCATCCGGTTCCAACAACTTAAGTAGCCTTTGGGCCCTAGTAGCCAAGAAGGGGTAATCCGTCTATCCAATTCATACTATTGACTACTGACAAGGTTGCAAATAACATCACGACCTTGTGTCTGCATGGGTAGATGAGATCTTTCCTAATCCCTTGAGGAATGAGGATAGGAGGAAAGTTTTAGAAGTAGGTCACTACTTTAACCCAAAACTAAACTAAGTTTTATTTGTGATTTACATGAATAGGTGAATTGATTTGCCTATCTATTTTGAGATCACAACAATTTGTTTAGTATTATATTCACACATAGCCAAATTATACACTATTAACATGTATTACAATTGGGAAAGTGCCAACTTTGATTTGACATAGATTATTATTGGTTGTGAGTGAACAAGTTTATAAAAAATTATAGTTATTTTTATGCCAATAAAGAATTGCTTGACCATAATTTTAAAGAAATTGGCTATGGTCTTTCTTATTGCTGTAGTTGCCTTGTGAGAGCAATGAAATTATCAAAAATATTTGATGAGACCAAAACAGTTGCATTCAGTCATCGGTTTTTCATGTTTATTTCTTGTTTTCGAAAACTCCATAGCTACAAACAATTTTTAAAGATTATTTTTTTGTTTATGATAAACAGGGTAAACGAATAAAACAAGACTGAATGCAACCACTGTGCCTTTAACATGAAGCTTAGCATATGCTAATCTAAAATTTTTAACAAAAAGAAGAGAAAATGATTTATTTGGAATTAAAAATTGCAAAAAGCATTAAGTTTCCATTTAGTCTTAAGCCATTTTAGTGTCAAAAAACCAATCTTTACATCCAAAAAAGCAGATAACCCCCAAAATACCCACATTCTAGAACCTAAAAAAAAATAAAAAATTGATACAATATATCTCTTAACTGTGGCTTCACTGGCATCAGGTGTTTCACATTAGCGCAAAATTTAATCAGCTTATCTTCATATCCTTAGAAATTCATTTGAATTTGGCGTGGCAAACACGTGATTTTTTGACATGAAAGAAAAATCGTCTGCTTTATTTTCAGTAAAAAAAAAATTACTGTTAACATTAAAACTTTACCTTTGCATTTGTGTTGTGCAATTAAGAAGAAAATATAATTCCATTAAGAAGTTTTTTTTTTTTTACAAAAACAAGCTCCACGTTATCGGCGACCTCAAAACGACCTCTACGATACTTAAGCGTTGACGTCAGAAATTCTCGTAACAAACATTGTAAGAATCAATATAAAACGGTCACAATTTCGAAATGGATTAAAGAACCGATAGCATACTTCTCAAAACCGGGCTTCCAGTCTGTTCTCACGGCACGACAATTGCCTCTGCCCTTCAAATAGCAGAAAGGACAAACCTAATATTTGCTTTTAAATAAGCACTGAAAATGTCTACTAAAGTATGCCTTATTGTCATCGACGGATGGGGAATTTCCGATCAAAAAGAAGGTAAAAAAAATAGTCATTATCTCAAGCAGAACTTCGAAATTAATTTCAAAATTTACGTATAAATAATTTCAGGCAATGCGATTATGAATGCAAATACCCCTGTTATGGATGCTTTATCTAATTCTCCTGGTCAACACCTCACATTAGATGCGTCGGGTTTGTCTGTAGGTTTACCAGCCGGATTAATGGGAAATAGTGAAGTCGGTCATACAAATATAGGCGCTGGACGAGTCGTATATCAAGTGAGTTCGATTGAATTTAATTTAACATCTTTAGAATTATAAATAATTTTTTTTGTTAGGATATAGTTGAAATTAACATGTCGGTGGAAAACAAGGAAATTCATTATAATCAAAATTTCACTAAAGCTTGTAACAGAGCAAAATCAGGAACGGGAAGATTACATTTTCTGGGACTTGTGAGTTACATGCGAAATTATTATATAATAGTCTTTTGATTGATAATTGTTATTAGGTGAGTGACGGTGGAGTACACAGCCACATTGACCATTTATTAGCTCTTTTAGAAGGCGCTAAAATACAAGGTGTACAGAAAAGTTTCGTACAGTTTTTTGGTGATGGCCGCGACACGAATCCTGTCACCACTGTTCTTTACGCAAAACAGGTTTTGGACCATATGAAAGCGAATAACTATGGTGAATTGGCTTCTGTAACAGGCCGATATTATGCCATGGATCGTGATACTAGGTGGGAAAGGATTAAAATTGCATATGACGGATTGGTAAGTGGGAAAGGAGAGAAAACTACTCAAGATGGTGTGCTTAAGGTAATATTAGAACTATTTAAAAATTACTAAACTAATGTTTATTTATATATTTGTTTAGTTAATCGAATCACGTTACAATGCACCTGGTGATCAGCGACAAACCGATGAATTTTTAACTCCAATTATTTGTTGTGAAGATGGATTAATCAAAGGTTAGTATTAATTAATAATCTTTGAATGTAGATTTATCACGAGTAAAATTTCAGATGGAGACACGCTTGTTTTTATCAATTTCCGTGCTGATAGAATGCGAGAAATTGTCGAAACGTTTGGAATTAAACGTCATTTCGAACCAATAAAAACTGCCAACAATTTGGTTAAATTTTAATTTTGTCTTTATATTTTGAATAATAATAATTTTGTAATGACAGGGAATTTATTGTATGACTGAATACAAAGCCGAATATCCATTTCCATTGTTATTCCCACCTTCGCAACCAGAAAATGTTCTTGGTGAATGGATATCGAAGCAAGGATTGTCACAATTCCACACGGCTGAAACAGAAAAATACGCTCACGTTACATTTTTCTTCAATGGTGGGCGTGAGGACGCTTTTCCATTGGAAGACCGTCTGATGGTTCCATCACCAAAAGTTGCTACCTATAATTTGCAACCAGAAATGAGTTGTATTCAAGTGGCTTTGGAGGTATAAAATAATAATAACTGTAAATTTTAGTTTCGAAATGTATTATTATTTGTAGATGGTTAGAGCAATTTCTAATGGAAAATATCCATTTTTGCTTCTTAACTTTGCCCCTCCGGATATGGTGGGTCACACTGGCATGTACGAACCAGCACTTAAAGCTGTTGAAGCTACTGGTAATTAAAATGAAAATTTGAAAATTATTAATGAATTAAAATTAAATTATATTTTATTTTAAATAGACAGAGCTATAGGAATGGTTAAAGAAGCATGTGATAAACATGGTTACACATTGTTGGTGACTGCAGATCATGGCAATGCAGAGGTAATGATAGACGAAAAAGGTGGTCCCGTAACATCGCATACAACAAACAGAGGTGACTTCTAAAATGCTTAGTAGTAAAGTTGGGAAACTGTAAATCTTACTTTCTTACTCAGTTCCTTTCCTAATGACGGGAATGAGAAAATTTCGAGAATTGAAACACAATCCGGCTTTATGCGATGTCGCACCTACAGTTCTGGATTTAATGTCTATTGCCAAACCAGATGAAATGACTGGTCAATCTTTACTCGCACCGAGTGAATGTCCAGAGGCTGCTTTTCTTTAAACTTTTCTTTTAAATCAAATATAAAATTTAATAAATGGATTGTTTAATTAAATTGATTTTCATAAACTTATTCTTTACACACCAAATCAAAATCTTTCAAGAAATGTTATCACGAATAATTTATTATTGTCATTATTTCTCTACACTTGGGGTTATGATTTTCTAACAGGATTCAACTAAAACTAATCATTGGACCATAAAAAAACACTTGTAATATTTTAAATGTTATTCACTTGAATTTACAAAATCATTATCTTTCATGAAAGTTTTCATAACTTGCGGTCTGGCCAAAAATGTTGCAAACACCAAATTGCAACCATCGCGATGCGAATGCTTGCCAATTTTTTCCCACATATTACTGTGCAAGTAATAAACATATACGACTTTCTTCTCATCCAAAACATATAGCTGTTCGCCATAAACAATTACTATTTGTGGACTGCAGGGACCACATCCGGAATAATCCTTTGGAACAACCCAATTTCGCTTTGCAAGATCTAAATAAGCAGCAAATTTCGGTCGATTACTTCTAAATATATAAAAAGTAAGGATGAATTTTTAATGAAAACTTATGATTTTTGCATCATTTTACTTAATAGCATATATGGTATCCTCGTAGACGGCAATTCTCAGTTGACAATGGTACAACGCATTTGGCAACGGTGCAATATCGGTCCAACTATTGGTTTCTGGATCATACATTTCACAACTTCTCAACCATTCATTTCCGTCCATACCTCCCATTGCAAACAGATGACAATTGGCCGACGCCACACTCACATGAGCCCTGGGTTTATGCAACGAAGCGACAATTCTCCACATGTTATGATTTGGGCAATATCGTTCGACGTGAGTAAGTGAATTATTATATTTACTTTGACCACCGACACAATACAACATTGCTTCTAAAAGCCCTGCTCCAGCCCATGCTTTGGCGATTCTCATCGGTGCCACTGGTTGTAAACGAAATTCTCTGAGCGCGAGACAAGATGCCGTCTTTTCACCCGATTTATTTTCCCCTCCGAAAAAGAAAATAACAGATTCAAGACATGTAGTTGCTGCGCCGCGATGAAGGTGCGAGGTCGGATTATATTCTCGATATGACAACCATTGGTCTTGAACCAAATCGAATAACTCGAAAATGATTTTATCAGTTCTGGAAATCGATAAGACCATCAAGAGAGGAACGAAACTTTCACTGGCTCCATCAGACGAAGACTGAAAACTCGGTAATAGCACACTGTCGGTGCTCGCAGTAAGCGATCCGTTCGCAGGAGTTTCCCATTCGGTTTTGGAGTCATCAAAATCTCGCTGGATGTTTAACCAAAATGGATTATTTGAATAATCTTGAATGCATTTAAAAATAATATCTAATTGATGCGATCGGCTTTTCGGATCGTGTTTCACCCAGCTTAATGCAGCTCTCACGATTGAATCCAACGAATGACCGGTTTCAGAGCCCTGGACAACTCTACCGACAATTGTTAAGAATTTATTGAGTGGAAGCGATAAATATCTCGAAGATTTATATCTTGTTTCCAATTGACGTGATAACAAATCTAGACTTTTTTCAGCCATTTCGTGGTCTTTGCATCGTTCGCTCAATTCCAGTAAATCAATGACATTGTTAGACGAAAGTGTAGCGGTGAGAATTTCAGCACATTTACGGTATAAAGAATTGATTTCGAGTAAATGGGCCGCTGCTAAGGCTGCACTGACGGCATTAAAGTTCTTCGAACTGACGTTTAATCGGCCAGTATAAACAAATTCCAAAAGAATTTCGGCCGTCGAAGCATCGATGTCTGGGAAAACAAGACGGTAAGGACGAGATCCAGTTGATTCTTCTTTCAACAACAACTAAGAAAACAAAAAAAACAAAAAATAGAATTAGCTGCAATTCGATAATTATTTTTTGAAAAAATTTTATTTCTTAATTTTTACCTCTTTAAGATACATACTGCAAGCCGCCAGAAGAATTCTGTGAGCTGGTAATGATGTAGTGCCGCAAACTAACACGACATCAGTTAAAGTTGGATGTTTGAGAAGTCGAAACATCATATTTCTTGATGATCGAATATGTTTGATAAATGTTACCCCACCTTCGCAATTAGGTTCGGTGCTTACTACTGGAACGTTCGGATTTAAAGTTTGTGATTCTGAATTCTGCATCTTGTATAATTTTTCTTAAGTCAACCTAAACATTTGTTATTAATCATGCCTGTGATAGCAGGCATTACTGTCAACAAATCAACAACAATATGTGTATAACAAACAGATACAGAAACAATCTCCAATACTTATTAATTATCAAAAAAGACGACTACAAATGAAAAAGGTAATTAATTATTATATTTTTAATTCCAATGCTACAAGTTATCAAAAATTAAAGTTATTATTAAAATTCAAAATGCTTTAAGGCCGTTAGACTAATTATTAGTAATTACATGTAAAGTTTATCGTAGAAGGATCTACTTTACACTTGTTTTTATAAAGTGAATTAAGTAAATTTCATTATAAAATATTACCATAATTTCTTTTGAAATAAAATTAATTTACATAGTAAATACAATAATATATTAATCATTTTGTATAATAACAGATGATTTTTATTTAAACAATTCTTTTAAAATTAGTTAAATTACAATAAAAAGGTTCTTTCATCAATATAACTCGCATATTTTCAGGTTTCTTACAAATAATTTTGTGAAAATCCATTAAATTAGTACTTGTCATATTTAACCATTTAGCAAATTCATACACCTCACATGTAACACATGCGTATGGATTATCCTGCAAACTTAAGTGTCTTAAAACACCAAAATCAGCTAACATAGCAGGTGTGACGGTTGTCAATCGATTATTATTAACGTATAAAGCCATGAGTGAAAAATCATTATCAGAAATTAATGACCGATGCCAAGGAATTAAGAAATTATTATCCAAATGCAAAGTCTCTAATTTCTTTAATTTTTGGTATTGAATTGGATTATAAGTGATATTATTAAAAGATAATTGCAAAAACATTAAATTTGGTGTAATAGATGAAAAATTGAGAGGATCAGGTTTCAATCCAATTTGATTATGTGATAAATCAATGTACATTAAATGTTCCAACACAACTGATTCATCGAATGGAATATCTAATAAATTATTATGACTCAAATCTAAACTCTGAATGTGTGGCAAATTTAAGAAAACTGTTCCATCGATTTTTACTAATTCACCATACGAAAGATTAAGTCTAAGTAAATTAGGCATTGACGGGATACTTTCATTTTCAATAAATTTGAACCCATGGTGAGTTAAACACAATTCTTGCAATTCCGATAAACACCAAGCCGAATTTAATGGGAAATGCGTTAAATTTAAATAGTTGAGTTTCAATACTCTGAGACCACTCGATATATTTTGTAACGCATTTTCTATGTCATAATGAGTTATCGGGTTATATGACATTAAGAGACGCGTTAAATGAGTCAAACTGGATAAAGCACCAAATCCTACATGTATTATGTGACAGTTTGATAAATCTAAATTGGTTATTGATGATTCATTTAATGGTGATAAAGCAGTGTCTGTTATCGACTCAATTGGATTGTGGCGTAAAATAAGTGTTTCAAGTTTCATTAAAGGTTGTACGGCAATTGCTAAGTCTGAAAGTTGAGATATTTCATTATTGCCTAAGTCTAGTCTTCGAAGCGAATGGCAAGGTTTGAAAGTATTCTCTTCTATTGTATGAATACGGCCTTGAACAGTAAGAATTTCAAGATTGAATAAACCGTCAAATGCTGTATTAGATAGCATTTCTAATCCGCTTTTTGCAATAGTTAAGATTTGAAGTAACATGAATTTCTCAAATGGTTTTTCTTGCAGTGTGTGAAATTTCTCTTCTATTCGTACTTTGATGTAAAGTGCATCAAAGGGGATTGTGGATAATGCTTCGAAAGTCGTATTGATGTGACAGGAGAAGAGTTGACGTTCTACTGATTTACAAATTTGTGAATACCGTTCACAATGTACGCAATTTACTAGAGAGATGAAATATAGGAACCATGGTAATGTTGACATCGTTGATTTCAAGAGCTCTAACTGCAATTAAAAAATTATGACTATAACGTAATTTAATATTAAATTAAAATATCTGTATTTATCATTTATTAGTTTAAATGTTATGTATTCATTTACATTTTGATTTATTTAATATTCAATTTGATGTAAAGTAAATCTAAAGTTTTTGAGGAGAAATTGATAACTGATGCTATGCCTCCACTGACTGAAAAATTCTGGAAAATAAAAGTCCAGGAAATAAAATTTAAAAAAAAATCTGAATCGATTACCAAAATCTTCTAGAAAATTGATTGTTCCCTCAATTGTTTTAAAAATTAATTGTTAGGTAAAAGTTCTAAAACCTTTGGTAACTAGTGGCACAAGTGATTAGTAAAGTGAGAAGCTGGGAACATTTGATATTATTGAAAATGGCCTACGCAACAATTGAGACGAGCATAAGAAAAAAGTGATAAAATCAACTAGTACAGTTGCTGGGGTACAGCGTAAATGCAGTATTTACTTAAACAATGGGCCAGTGACAACGCAAGAGCAGAGTTGAAGGTAAAAAAACGAAGTGGTATGTTTACATTTCTTGTAAAAATTAGTCAATATGGAGACAGTGGCTCCATATTTTATGGAAATATGGAATTTATCCATTTTAAAGAAAATGTTCCAGGAAAATTAGTTTCCTGGAACTTTTGCTTGTCAAAAACCTTTCTAGAAGTTTATAGCCAGTGGAGGTGGTAGCATTTACTTTGGTAGCAAAACATTTACTACTCCTTCCTATGACTGCAGTATTTGATTTAGCAAAATTTAAATAATTTTAATTAAATTTTTAATACAAAATAAGTCTTTTTCAGGAACGAGCTTCGGTTCGGTGTCGACTCGGGCGGGACGTTCGTGGTCGTAGTCGGCTGCCAGAGCAAGCCCTGGCTCGACATCGGCTCTTGCGGGATATACGTGGCCGTAATTGACGGCAGAACGTAATTTTAAGAGTAGTTTAAGATTTTTTGTGAATTCAAATAAGGCTGATTTTAAAATTTACATTTAAAGTAATTTATAAGTTTTTACTTAAGAATTTATTTCAGGCGAATTTTATGCGAAGTTTTATGAATGCCACCTTTGGATATCACTAATAATAAAAATTGACAGTATTGTACTATTTGGAAGAGGATGTGGAAACCATTCGGAGATGGTCTCCACATCCTCTTCCAAATAGCACAATACTGTCAACTTTTATTAATTTCTTAATTATACATCCACAGGAAATTATTAACTCATTATTATAACTTGAATGCATTGTACATCTAGTGGAACCCATTGGAGATATTTTCTAGTCTATTATTGCTCATTCATCTTAATTAGAGGATAATATTTTACTTCCTCTGATGACATCTATAGTAGCCATAGTCACTTTACTGTGTGTGATATTAATATTCAATCGGAAATAAAATGACTCATTAATTTTCTTGTTCTTATTATGCAAAACACTAAGCAATGGTCTATTGTGACGACTTATCACCAGTGTTGGGAGCGCTACCGCTAATACAGCGGCATTACCATCAAATAAGTAGAGGCGCTAGTAATAAAAAAATTGAAAAATTTGCGCTACATATAAAGTGCGCTTTTAAAAACCGGGTTTAAAATGTGCTACTAGGTGGCGCTACTAAATAAATGTTACAAATGTCTAATCAGCTGATCAATTAATTGATCAGCTGATTCCAAAAATACTATTTATTACTTTTTTGGTGTCAGCTGTCAGTTTTAAGACAACAAATTAAAATAAAATTGATAAAGACAAAAGGAAATGTGATTTTAGCTTAATAATTAATTCTTAAAAAATAGCAATAGCGGTAGTGAAAAAACAGTGCACTATTTTAAGAAATGACTAGCGATAGTGATAGCGTACTAAATTTAAACAATTGTAGCGAGAGCTGTAGTGCACTACTTTATTTTGGTAGCGCTCACAACACTGCTTATCACATCGTTTGAATTAAACAAAGCAATGTTTGGAGTTTATTAATTGTTAATAATAAATTGTTAGTTTCTTGAAGTGACCTTATGAGGGTCAACTATCACAAATAGTCAATTTTACTTAAGTCAGTAAACTGACAACTAATACTTAATTTTGGTATTTTTTTTCAATCCTACTATACTTCACTTCTGTAATGTTTTGAAATGGCATGCAGTTTTTACATTAAATCTAGTTTATACTTGTGATATACCAATAAGAGTATTTTGGTTCTAGCTGCCATGATCAGCTAGAAGACCCTTCCTCTACTGTCAGTCAAGAGTCTGGTAGCTCTAGTGATAAACTAAGCTGATAATTAACAATAATACTTGTATGATTTAAAACAATATATCGTATTATTCCCTTAATTGACATCCCTTAATCCGTTAATTGACATCCCTTAATCCTTTAATTGACATTGCAATACCACAAAAACACATTTCCTTACATTGCAAATGAAAATCATAATGATCATTTTGTTTCCTGCCTTATTAGAATAAACTCAGGGCATGTGATGTTAGACATGACTAATACATTGCATAGATTACGTAATAAGTTCATATTTCAGTCACTCTCATTGCATGGTTAAAGCACTAATTTATTTGAAAATATATTCTCTGTTCAAAAATAGTGACAGAATTATTAAAAAAGCATTGGAAAATAAGGTTTTCCTCAAAAACATTATCTTTTTATTCATCACACGTTGCTAAATTTCAATTGATTCAAAGAATACTTTAGTTATTTCAATGTAATTGAGCAAGCAGAAATAAAGAATTAGATGTTAACGTATTGCTGAAGAGTGAATTTTTGTGATTCATTGATAAAATAAACTGATTTTGTTTATTTTTTTATTATAGTATTACAAGATTGTTGTGTTTAAGAACTTTGATAAAAAAAAGACAATTATTAAAAGTCAGCTTACCTGACCTTGAGAATGAATATTTTTCTTAGCTTTAATCCCACACAATGAATTTTGATAGATTCGAAATTATTATATAACATAGAGTAATGTAGTAAGTATAAGTGAAATACGGAAGTGATATATATCAAATAAATTTCTTGATTGCTGACTATTGAGCAATCAAATGATAGCAATTCTCAATATTATATCACAATCCACTGACAATTTTTGATACATAAAAAAAATTCCCAAGTTTTGGCCTTCTTATAATCTGCTATTTTATATTTTACTAATTTTAGCCAGAAAGGTCCTATTACTGATTTTGTTTTGCTTTATTAAGTTAAAATTAGTCTTCTTTTTATTTCCCATTTGCTTAAGTTTATTTAACAATGGTAAAAATTTTGGGTGCTATAGTTAGGGCTGATAAAAGAAACTTACAAGTTAATCTTGCAACATATTACTTTAGCTATTGACGTATGTTGAACTTTAAATGGTCAATTGGCTCTCACAATTAAGTCAAAGAAAAAAAATATAAATATAAGATTATTTTATGTAATAAAGTTTGCGAAAACTCATCAAATTGTATGAATTTATCTCAAATTCCATACTTTTGATTTCATTATAAAACTACACTTTAAAAAATGATAACATTAGATCCCTTTATTCTATGTTTTTTTAATCGATTTCTAAAGAAAAATATTTATACGAATGACTAAATTATATTAAGTAAGTCATTTGAAAACCTAGTTGAGTCTTCAAGAATTAATCTATTCTGGAGTCATTTTAAGAAATATTGAAAGCTACTGAAAACTATATCAGAATAATTAATTTAAATTCATTTCAGACAAGCTCAGTAAATGGGAAAGAATATTCTCCTTAATCGTAAAAATGACTTATTAGTAATTAAAGCAAGAAACGATTAATGTTAAGTGTTGACAAGATTAATATTAAAAAGTTGCTAGATAATAATCTGTTTAGAGCAGAAATATCAAATGTATAGTTTTAGGTTTTATTAATAGATGGCACTACTCTTTGATATCTTTTTATTTGTTCAAGTTGCCGATAAATGGCTGATTGCCTTTCAGGCTTATGTAGAATAGTTTTAAGCTTTTTTTTTTGAGCATGTATGCATGGAACACATACAGCCTTTGTTCAAGGTTTGAATAAAGGTTTCTTTTTTTGAAAGTTTACATTATTAAACTAGTGCCTCTTAAGCACTCAACTTAACTCTTTTTTCCGTGCTTTTATCATAGAGTGGGCATTTTTTCTCGCTTTTGGAATCTTATGCATTTTCTGCTAAGCGTGTTGCATTTTCCGTTTCAAGGAAATGCACGTTAACACTAACACTAACTCTTACAATTAAGTAGTCTAGAACCTGTGGCACTAGGCTCTGTTTGTCAGAACTGTTGGACACCTCAGAAAGGCGACCGAGACTATCTCGGTAGCACCAGGGATTAATTGCCTAGTCTTAAGTCCCGCCTGCTGCCGGTTTTACTAACAGTTAGGATGCGTTGTTCAGGTTTCTTACACAATGTTTAATGACTCAAAACTTGTATTAACAAACCTTGTGACGCCCTGCTTCGCCGTCGACTGGGCACGGACCCCAGCGCAACGGTTATGCAGGCACGACACTGTTTTGGAAT
>JAQFZU010000896.1:0-17765 GCA_034696185.1 Henia vesuviana | reverse complement strand
AGTTTAACTGATGTTTATAAAATTCTTAATATCACAATATTTTAAAGCTCAAAGTTGACTTTTTATTGGATTTCACCATGAAAGATTGTAATGCAAAATTCGATGTTTACCAGTAACTGTAAGCGCTGTTTCGGCTCGGTCTGTTCCTCCTGTATTATTGGCAACACAGATATATGCGCTGCTGTCGGCCAACCGCGTGTCACTGATGACGAGAGCGCCACTGGTTTGCTGCAGCCTCGCTCCAACGTGCAGTGGAAGCACCTGTTCGTGATGCACTTTACCGAACCATCTGAAAATGAATATATTTGATTTTAACACCAACTGTTGTTTCAGATTCAAAAAAATATAATAATGTTATTTAACACCTCCATATTTCACCCTTAAAAAAATTCCATCGATATAAAATTTATGCAAAAATAATTTTATAAATTCGCGCAGCAAGAAAAAAATGACTCCAAATCGTTTTTTTCCAGCCACATAAAAAACGGCTCGAGTATGAGAAATCAATCCATAATAAAGATTCAACGTCGTTCACGCAGAAGAAAAGAATGTGAAGAAAATTTTTTGGGCACCCTCTTACGTTTCCAACCATCCCTATTTTGCTATAATGATGTGTGATTCAAAAACAAATTTAATAACAACATGAACTGGAACCGTGCCACAGTTCACGAGCACGCGCTCGCATAAAAGCTGGCCGTGATTTGAAGGCGAAACACTCTTGGCACGCGACTCCTCCCCATTTATGAGTAAGGAGAAGCAGAAACTGGCAGTCTCGTATCCACAGGGGCATGTCGTTGCAAAAACGTAAACAAGAGACGAATTAATGCAAACGACTGGTCATAAAAGAAAAAGACAACTTCACCTGCACACAGACCTATAAACATTGGCCACCATTTCGCTAAACACTATAGTTCGAGCAATTAAATTTTATCTAAAATGTTAAACTCCTTTTCTTTTTATTTCAACTTTTTTCATTTTAATAACCGAATAAATATCTGCGTGGTTAAACTACTTTGTTAGCTAAATTTATTTACGATAGAAAAAATTAAATAAACTAGAAAAGAACCCATTTATGCCAAGAAACATTAGTGTTTTGACTGCCCCCCACCCCCCTTATTTTAAATATTTACAAAAAAAATAATCATTTAAAAAGTACTAAATTTTATATCAAACAAGAAAAAGAAAATAATAAACGAAAATATTTAAAAAGTATTAAAAAAACATTAAAACATAGCTAAAATAATGAGATCGCGAATGACTTTGATTCATAGAACTGACTTTTTATCATCTCAGAATATGAAATCAAAAGTACAAAAATAAATAATTTAAATCCCTTAATGCCACATAAATCCATGTTTTCAATCTCTTTCTATATTTAAATTTTTTCCCGTTCCAATTTCCTTTCTAGGAGATCTCATTATATTCCTATTGTAATTTGTATTGACTCGAGCAGACTGGAATAATCAATCATCGTGAAGAGTTGTTTACGGAACAGTGACCAGAAAGAGAAGTCAGTGTAGAGCAAACAACCTTAGAAAGCTTTAATTTGTCTTCATTACTTATTTTGTCATTAAAACAGACGGCCCGTGTTCATCACAGCTTAACAGCAAGTTAGGTGAAGGAAATGATATTCTCCTTCTTTATTAGGTCTGTAAAAGTGGAAGATTTAGTGCGTGAAACTTACGTTGTGACGGGAACAGGGATTCCCTGAGTTACACAAGGTAGCACTGCTGTCTCTCCTTGTTTCACTCGAACTACATCCTTCGTATCCATAATTTTAGGTGACATGCTGCCCAAGGAATCTGCAAATTTTGTTAAAGGAAAAAAATGGTTATTATTTTTCCTATTTTCAATTTTTAATCTTCCTATCACTCTTACCTATTACAGTGAGTCGTGCTGCTGTCATGCTCGTTTTTATCGATCCAGTCAAACGATTTCTTGTCTTGCATTGAAATACAGCGCCATCATCTTCGGGTCCTGTGCTTTGGATATGCAAATCTCCATTCAAAAGAATGAGGTATTTATCTTCTGCAAGTAAAAAACAATGTAGAAATATTAGATAGAGTTGACAAGAAGTTAAAAGAAAAATGTGAAAACTGCAACAAATTTCCCTTACTTACGTTTCGAAAAGCAATACAGAATTTGACGATTGTTTTTTCCTCACAATTAATCACTTACAATATATCTTTCAAGACAATAATGGGAGAGAAAAGCAAGTAAAAGTTTTCTTTACAAACTTGTAACATGTGAAGCTATCGAATACTATTCATCATAATCAAGTAAAAGCGCTGACAGCCCCAAAAGCTCGCCTTCAACTGTTTGACCAAAGCCACAAGTCACGAAGCCAAGGACAAGAATAAAGTGAGAAATAACTCAACTTGACTGCACTGTCAAATGTGATGTGGCAAAGCTGTTTGGTCACAGTATTACACCAATTACGTTGACCCCCTGCTGTTTGGAGCATCATTCGAAAAACGAGTCATTCCGGCCCCTACTCATCGAGAACCAATGGCCTACTCTTCACAGCTCACGACGCCAACAAGCGAGTGGACAAAACATAAATCTAACAGCACCAGTCCACATCCAAAACACATGTGCACGACAAGAAATGAATTTCACAATGTGTTATTGGCCGATTATTTCTTTGCAGACCCTCCGAGATAATGTGGTCCGTCATGACCTTATTGGATGGATGAACGTAGCCATTCAATTCCCTCAGTAAAAAGAAAGAACAAATTGAATTCGAATGTAGGAAACGTAATGAAAAATTCAAAAAAAAAATATCGATATTAATCTCATCGAGAAAACGAAGTTATACGAAATATTATTATTATTAAATAAGTTTAGAAATTATCTTAATCTCTAAATCATTATATAAATCAGTAACGGCGTGACCGCTTGCTCAAGAGGTTTAAAAATGAATGCAGCTGAAATCTTCACATTTTTGCTTGACAGTATAAAATCGATACAATGAAATCCACAAATAAAACCTGTCAGATCTGATAATGGAAAAAAATGATATAAAAATTTCATCAAATAAATAAAATAAAGCCAAATCAAACTCTGAGTAGCCCATATAAAGCAGATATTTAAAAATTCATATTAAGAGTTACAATAAATTTTTTAACGTCTTGAAATTGCCCTCATTCATTGTTTAAATTTAATATAAACATTTCATAAAATAAAATCCCTGCAATGTAATCCATTTTGATTTTTTTAAGTTTCAACGCAGCAGAGCTATAGTGTAGACGGACGTAAGACGAAAAAAGAAAAAAACAAGGCGAAGAAGATTGAAATTCCTTTCGGTCTAGCCAACGGTAGGCAGTCTTTGATGCAAGCAAAAAAGCATCGAGCGGTTAATAACGCCTTCCCTCTCTGACCGCGCCATGCAAGAAAATGTGCAATGCAATGCTTATCACGTTCAGCGTTTCATTCGCCTGCATGGCTACACAGTATTTCGTGGCATGACAGTTGTTGCCAATAGCAACTGGTGAATTATGACTCCTTGTCCGAGGAAAGGGGACGCAGTCGTTAAAAAGGAGGAGGCCGAATTTACTGGTGGCAATTGAAAGCACGGCCATCACACATCAAGTCGCCTTCACCCGCACCTGACGCGATATAAAAGAAAGCTAAAGTTAGTTTTCAGGAGGATTTGACGAATAAACTTACTGGGTCGGAATAGATTTTTTTTTATTTATTTTATTCCAAAACAGAATAAACTGTTAAAATGATTTATTAGCAATTAACAGTGCCAATGCCAGGGTTTTTGGCAACCTTTAAGCAAAAGCAATTTTACTCCCCTTTACTCTTCCACCCTAACCCATTAACAATATTCTCATGCATATAGAAATACATGCATAGACTATATAAAAAGTAACTTGGCAAGAAAAACTTATAAATTGAATTTTATAACTTTAAAAAAAAACATTACAAGGTTAAAATATAAAGAAAAATCAATAACTTCAATTTCCGCAAAGTCTTTATATTTTGAGAATTTTTTGAATATATAAATTAAATCAAATCAAAATTCCGCAGAAAAAGTAGAAATAAAAAACGAAGCATTTGTTGCTGTCATACGACAGTAAATGAAGGGTGATTTCAATTCTCCGTGAGTTTCGTCGTTACGATCAAAAGATAATAGGTATCAGTTACACGTCTGCCAATAACAGTCAAAGCAAGGAGAGTATAACTCGGTTGGCCGAAACGCATTACGTCATCTCGATTGAATAGAAGGGAGCATCTGGCTTATTGGCGCACCGTAAAAATAGGAGAAAATAATCAATTTTCCCTTGTTCACTCGCACAAAAGAAGAAGAAAAGATAACGTACGGAAGAACAGTAACGCAATATAATCATGGGCGAAATACGGACAATAGCTCTCAATTTTACGATTCAGCAAAGTACAGAAATTCCCTAAAGATTATCACGCTATGGACAACGGAAGAAACACCGGACATAAAACTAAGCGACTGTATCGATATCTGCACCGACAACGTTACTAATTTTCGGTGCAATTTAACTTTACTTCCGTTTTGAAGATATAATTTCTTGTTTTAGTTTTGTTCGATATTCATTGAATAATTGCGTCGTGTAAATTCGATCGCAGCAAAAGAGGAAAATAATAAAGTCAATCGATACTTTGTGCAAATGAATATGAAAAGGGAAACAGGTTTCTTAATTGAGAATTTTTTCCTTCTTCCGCTCGATGATAATCGATGAATAAACCGATGTAGCTAAAATAATATAAATAATAAATAAAAAATATTTTTAAAATAAATTTAACCAAATAGTTCAAAATCACTAATAAATATTAAAATTTTTAACACCCAATCACATTCACACACAAATAGCACCGACCGAAAATTTGTGCCTAATGACGCACGATTGTAATGCGATTGGCACTTCTCTTTGTATTTTATCACTCAAAAAGAAATCGATTGGTTGGCGGTTTTGTAATCCTCTTTCTGCTGTCACTCAAATCACTTGCGAAGATTCGTCTTTGTGTGTGAAGTAAATTTATCCAAAAGAAAAGTATAGAAAATAAAAATCTAAACTTAAATGCCCTTAAATCCGCATTTCTGCGAAAACCTCACGATGAATCACTCAAAATAACTAATCGATACTGGCCGCTGAATAAGTCGCGTGTTGTAATGCCTTAAAATCAAAGACTCTTTGAGAATCGCCAACCAATCACCCCTTGATATTTTTTTTTGCCTGAGTTTAAGCCTATTAAGTTTATAAGCAATTGCTGCAAGCCTTTATGTATTGATTGCCCCTTATTAAACAAAGCTTAGAACGAAAAGCGATGGCACTTCATTACACTGTGTTCTGCAAAATGTGCTATCGATCGATTTGTCGAATACAGCCAAGCACAATCCATCCATTCTTCTTCTTGCCAATCTCACAGATGGCGATGCTTCGAGGCTTTGAAAATTTGTTCCCAAGTTCCAATTAAGTACGTACAAATTTCCAAAAGTATCAGCCTTTTGATTATTAAATTTGCTTTATTGTATTAAAACTTAAAAAGATAAAATTTCTACCAAATGGAATAGAAATCATGTAATTGAATTGCACTGCAACAAAATTATGCGCAAATATCACGTTCCGAAGCTAATGTAATTTAATGTTTCCATTGTTTTCAGCTTTTGCTCACTCCGTTAATCAATTTCGTCGTTATTGATATTATTGTTGACAATGCAAAATAATAGACAATAATATATGAAATGAGATCTAGAGATGCTGAAATGATTAAAACCCGATATAAACTCAAATACTTGAAGCGAGAAATGTTAAACACATTTTATCCAAATAAAATTGCCCAAAACGTTACTGAAATAAAAGAGTTTTATTGTTGTAAAAAATGCAAACGCCATTGTATTGCATTAAAAGCTCTTTAAACTCTTACTCCAAACTGACATTTAAAGTAAGCAATTGATATATTACTTTCATTGTCAGTATTCCGCTGGCAAAACTACAAAGTTCCATTTCCAGATGAAACTTATTCTGTCCTTTTGAATTCATGCATATAAAGTACCCGTTCCAAATCAAGTACTAGACCATAGCGCATAAAAATATGGCTCAATGAGATCCCTAATAATAATCTATTTCTCTTTTTTATTCAAACTCCGTCACCCGTTTCGAAATAAAAGGTCAGTCGTTTAGCTATTTATTTAAACGAAGGAACAAATTGCCTTTCAAAACTGTAAATATTTACATTTCCGTATGACAAAACGCACGATGAATATGTTTTATTTATTTTATTCTGAAATTGGACAACTCGTTTTGCCATCCAATTATTTTCAGAGAATCACGACTAAGTAAATATAGATTTGAATGTGGTTATTTGATAAAGCGAGGGTTTTCAGCTTTTGTAAATATATAGGTCAAAGCATTCAAATTTATAATCATTTCTGTATACAACTTAAAAAATAATCTATTATAACCTCAAATAAAAAACTCATTATTTTCCATTTCGGCAACCACATAATGATATTCTTAAGGTCAAACAATGATAAAATCTAGAATATTTTTCATTAAAGAAACTACTTTCGTAAATTTATGCTCAACTCTTTTATCAGTTTGCGCACGTAAACTCGACGTCAATTTTTATGGTCAAACGTAATCGTACTGGACCTAATGGCTATAAAAGCAAGAAAAGGTATAAAAATTCTAGTCAATATTTATGGCATATCAACTTAAGTTAAACTAGTCGTAACCCTCCTCGAACCCGATTGGACGACAACTCTTTTGATATTATATTGATAACAACTTTCAATATCGATTACCCAATTAAATTTTGCACTTAAAGTTGCCTGCAATATCGATTTCAGCCACAGATAAAAAAAAAACTTACATCGATCTTTTTGACGATAAAAATTTACAGCAAACCTTTACTTTCTTTTTTTTATTTTTCACATTTATAAAAAGTCCATTCCATAAAAGACATGAAGAGAAAAAAGTATGGAATGGAAAAAAGAGAAGTTACCTAATGTCAATTTTACCTTGAATTTTCGTCCCTAGAAACCTGTCAAGAAGCACAATTTGACGTATCCAACTTGGCATTAATGTTTTTTCCCTTTCTCTTTTTTTTGTTTTTAAACAAACAAAAAGAAGCAAAAACACAAGTTGCTTTGTTCGATCGTTTATAAGAAAAAAAGTGATGGTTGAAGAGAATGAAGTAGAAGGTTATATACGTGGTACTCGGGGTTCTATGTAAAATGAAGTTGTTTGTGCCAAATTCCAATGGCAGAGCGAACAACTGGAAAATTGAAGCCACAGGAATTCTTTGTCATCTTGTTTCTGACTCAAATCCACTTGAAATGGCGAAATAAAGAGCCGTTGGCTATTCAGAGTTTCTCCTGCAAACTCTCCAAATTGTGGTATTGGGTATGAAAGGTTACATTTTATTCAATGACAGGTCCTTGTTTTCTGCTATTGACAACAACTTAAGACTCAACTGAGGTTCTACTTTCTTGTTTTCAACCGAACCGCTAACAATATAATAGGTAACCGATAGTTTTAATCATGTTATTTCAAACTGTTAATCTAATAGAAACAGTAAACAAAAGTGAAAGTATTTACTATACGAGTCTACAAACTGAGTAAAACTCAGTAAAAAATTATAAGAATGAAAACCCCTTGACATTTTGAAAAATAAAAAAAATAAATTTTATCAACAAACCTACACATCAGTTTCAGCAGTTTTCTTTTGAGAAAAACTTCTTATTGTGTACTGTTTCCCCACGAGAGGATCAGCAAAGTTCGCTACTCACAAAGCAAGTTAAAATTTTTTTTTCCTTTATTTTCTGCTCCAGTAAAATAAGAAAAAATAGCAAAAGAAATGAGTAGAGCTGCAATGTAATCTTTTTTCTTATTTATTTTTTTACACTTTTCTGTTAACAATAGCAATAAACCTAAGGTAGTTTTCTTCAATAACTCGAATCACGACTCTCTTTAAGCACATTTTTATAATAATTTTATTAGTTCTCAGATTCGGATATTTTAGTTGTCACAGCTGCAATTAAATTTTTTTACAAACAATTTTTAAATCAAGTTACTATTTTTTCCCCTAGTTTACTGTCTTTCATTTATTTCTCAACCATTTTAAATGACAACATTCGTTTCCTTCAGAGACTTTTAGAAATAACTTCGACGATGTTATGATTTAATTATGAGTAACACAAAGAAATTCCCTTTGGAACTGCCGTGTGTGTCGAGGCGGTGATTTCCAATTTTGTATGAAAATAAAACAACGTTTCAATCATGAACCAGAAAATAAATTAGAATTGAAGGAAGAAATTAGAAAATAAAAAAAAATTATTATTTCATTTCAGCCGAAACAGTTTTGCATTTCAATGTAGTTAGCAAAAGCCAAAATTAAAAAACAATGACTTTAAACTTTTCCAATTCACGTTTCGCCATTACAAATGAGTGTTAATTAGCCAACTTCCAACGCTTGGTTCTTGCATATCGATTAGAAATAAATATCAATAGAATGCATAATTAAAGTTGCATTTGAATTTCATTTTTATACTCTAATAATCAATTATCACGTTCCGTGTTAAAACGCACTTTTAACCTTTGAATAAATTAATATTTATATATAAAACAAAATTACCTCAATTATAATTAATTTTTCCTGTTTACTAATCATTATGAGTCATTATATTTTTTCCAACCTGTCAGGTCGAAAAACTAGTAAAGAACTAATACAAACCAAGCGGATTACAAATGACAATGTCGCGCGGTAACGAAGTGTAGCGAGTTTAATGTTTGACTTGGTTGATTCGTGTGTTGCAGCGTAAGCCATTTTTAGGGTGCGCTTTTCTGTTGTCAGGCCTCTGTAGCTGAGTGGGCACTTTTCAATTGCCCCTGAGACTAAAAGAAAGAATCAATTAGAAGAAAGAGATCAGATCCAATGGTCACACACAAGATCAATGTATTTCTTTTTCATTTTAAAAACCAGTTGTAAACCTTTAAGTCTTGAAATAGTAAACAAGAAAAAACTAAAAGCAATCAAATTATACTCGACTTTGATTAATTTTGAAAAAGAAATGTTTTTGACTAAAACTCATTACAAAAATTTACATTTATAATAAGAAAATAGAATGAGAAGAAAAAAAAACAATGATTTGGGCAAACCAACGTAAACATGTAATTAACATTAGCGGAGAAACCCAAAGTGAATTGAGAAAGAGCTCGAGCGAGTTTCAACTTCTTTTTGTTCTTGCAAAATTTATGTGATTATAATGTTCGACCTTTGTTCCAAACCCATTAGCTTTACACGTTGTGGGAAGTGTTTTTAAAATAAAAGTCATTTTTAGACTGAATGTGATGCCAAGAATAAAGCCACTAATAGACATATTGATATTTCAATTGGACAACATCAAAATTTAAAAAAAAGAATAAAACTGGCGAGTAAAAATTTATAAATAAAAGAAAATGCATTTAAAATTGATATATGTTCATATTATAACATTTTATTATATAAAAAAAGAAAAAATAACCTACAAAAATCCTTTCAAAAGCATTAATTTATGATTCCATGAGTTAAACACACTCAAGTTTCCGTTATGGGGCTATTACTAACACTAAACAAAAAGCTCTTCCGCACTGAAGAATCAAAAAAAAAAAAATCTAAAGATAAAAACTTTCCCTAACACACTCTCGGGCAAGTTTCTTCCTTGTGTAATCAAACGGAAATAGGTTAATGACCTACTCCTCCTTTCCAACACAATTACAAGAAAAAGCTCATCAAAGTCGAGTGAAAGAAGTGAGGAAAATAAAGAGGCAAAGTAGATTTTACTAGATAATCAAACGAGATAACATTTTCCTTCTTTCTATTTTATGTTTTCCTTTTTCTTTTTACGCGAATTACGAATTTCAAAACATAACACGTATTTTTGTAAACGAGTTTTGCACATTTGCAAATGCGCAATCGAAATTTTCGGGTGTGACTAGACAGCAAAGTACGAAGAACAAGTTTAATTTCATTAACACTAAAAGAGTGTCGTTGTGCATTTTCAATTACACTTTATTTTACGATGCCGTCGTTTACTCTGAATTCTACAATTTGACTTTATTCTCGCTCTAACAGCGAGTGAATATCGTCTACTTATCTTTACTTGTCAGCTATTTATCCTCTTTCGCTGTACACCTTTTCCGTCTCTAAAAAAAATTTTTTTTCTTCTAAATAATTCCACTTCATGAGATGAATCTGCCTCCATTTCAAATTCAATAAAAATAACTCATTCAAATCTAGAGAGAGAGATATCTTTTTAAAAAGACACCGCATCGTTTTCTTTATTTCCAAGACCTTTTTTATTTTTTCCCCCTCTTCATCCCCATTATTTTGCTCAGTCAAGCATTTTGATCGCTTCTTGGATAAATAGGAAATCACACACCTAAAGCACGGCTCGCTGCAACCAACCAGAGAAGAAAACAGATCAAGTTTTCATTTTCTAGCAGAGCCAAGCCCCAGGAAAGAAGCCACCAGTTAAGGCAAAAAGTTGACTCCCCGTCTAAGAACGAGTGAAAGTGAATGCTCTTTATTCTTCTTTTTTCCATTTTACTTACGGAAAAAAATAAAATAAATAATATTCTATTTTCATATGCAATTTCGCAATGCACAAATATATAGATAATTAATGATGCTACGTAATTAATAATCAAATTTACTAAGTTAAATTTTAATAATAATAAATTACTAATAACAGAGTTTGTTGTCATGTTCGTTCAAAAGCTAAAACAAGTTCCTTAAAGAAGCACTTATTCTCAGGGACATAAAGCGAATAATAATAGCCATACAACAACCCTTAACGTGACAGAGGTCAATGGATCAAGGCTGTGCAAGAGACAATTTCTTCCCTAGTGCACCACTTCATTTTTTCTTTTTCGCTAGAACAATGGAAAGCAACCAAAAAAGTCGTTTTTAGCACAGGAAGTTTTATCATATGTTCAGTATCAAAATTTCTAGTGTGAAAGCCACAAAAACTACAAGACAAATCGCATATTTTATTATACCACTTTTAATATCCCCTCAAATCCTTAGCTTTAAGGATTTTATAGTCTGCATCTCGTAATCTCGCCATCCAAACACCTACAGTTAGACACGCAAATCCATCGAGCTATAAATTTATAAGGATTAAAAAAGAAATTCGTATCACAAACATAAATTATTCATTCAAAACTGTCCTTATAAAATCACCATACGAAGAGCAATATGTCGATATTAAGGATCACAGTCATCAAGCAACTCAGCAAAGAATTACTGAACCTCAAAAGCTTAAGTTCACTACTCGTCTCTTAATCCCTACATATACGAACTGCCAACCCTAATAAGTCGAAAATAATGATGTGTTGATGATGAACAGAAAAGAACCTCATTTCGAACTAATCACACACAAACAAAAAAATATTTTTACTGTTTTTTTTTTCTTACTTATCAATTATCATTAGATTTTTGATAAGCTTTAAAATTATCAAATCGGTGCCGAGGCCGCGTATACTCATGTAATTACATTTTTCCCTTCTTCGACGCCAGCGTGAAAATGGGTGTGGCGCAGTAGCCATATTTTTCTCGATTTTCCTTTCCCTCGTTAAAGACGTACGTGTCAGTTTAAATGCAGTCGGTAACATCCTAGAATTTGGTGAATTTCATTACCCGACAAAACAAAAGCTTTGTCTAACCTCCATTTGAGCGGCCGTGTGCCAGACGCGCCTTTCTCTAAGCGGCACAGGCGTTGTCTTTGTTCTCTTCATTTCGTTCTTCTTTATTTATTTTTTTTTTCCTTTTTACCTTATTCGCTAACATTCTCTTCAATTTATACTCTTCCAAATGTTGTTGTTTTAATTAAAATTCCCACTCATTGCAATCCACATTTTAAAATCGTCTGTGTTTTTAATGAGAAAATTATGCGCGTAAAATTTTCATTGACTCATTTCAACGCTTCCCCATAGACAGTTCACTTCTCGTTTCAAATACCTTTACGTTGAGTGCATTTGGAGAAAATAACTGTTTT
The DNA here is from genome assembly GCA_034696185.1 of Henia vesuviana. Classification (NCBI taxonomy): domain Eukaryota; kingdom Metazoa; phylum Arthropoda; class Chilopoda; order Geophilomorpha; family Dignathodontidae; genus Henia; species Henia vesuviana. The sequence goes on along the minus strand of JAQFZU010000896.1, from coordinate 5,746 downwards.
CAATGTTTTAAATATTTGTTGAAACGCATCTTTTCAAAAGTTACTTCACTAATTCGAGAGAAATAATGAATTGAAATCACCATCAATATAAATTTGAAACAATTTAACTGCGAATACAAAACCATTTTTCTAAGTCTACGATTTCTCAAGTGATTTCGAGTCTCTAAATTGTGACAAATGATAAGGCTCAAGCTGGAAAAATAAATAGTCGGAAGTCGGAATTAATGAAAAAGCAATTTATTGCGGGCTTAAAAAAATTTAATTTTGTCTCCTAAGATAACATAATGACTGTGTCGTGTCCGGTAAGTGTAACAAGTACTTGACAGCGATCGCAAGTAAAAATTCCGAGCCTTGTAACTTGTCAAAATCAAAAAAAATTTTTGGCAACGAGTCAATGTAGAATATAATTTATTGTAACTTACTGATAAAATCCCTGTTCTCTTTAATGATTTTTATAAAATCCCTTTTTATTTGCTATTCAACTAGAAAAAAATATTTTTTTTTATCAAAATAAGACTTTTCCTGATTTCCTTTTATACCATTTACCACTTTTTCTTACTATTTGCACGTCGCCTTTGAGCTTAGCAAGAAATTACAAGTGTGTACAAAAAGAAGAAGAAATAAAAAGCATTCAATTTAGGATAGTGGTGCAAACAAGAAGCTCTAATGTTAAGACCCATTCGAAATGCAGCAATTAAATCTAAGTTATTTACACAAAGGACATCTGTACACGTGTAAAACAAATGTTAGTTACCACTCATCCCTGCATTAATCATAGCAGGAGCCACACCCCAGTATTAACCGTGACAATTCATAACAGCGCACCTGTTTTAACAAACGTTCATCTCATTTTACTCTCTTCCATTATTCATTTCAATTACCTCAATCCTTATCAATACAACCTTTAGGCACTGGTAAGTTAATCAAAATAATCCAGCATCAAATGTTACGCTCATTCAATATTCGATTCGCTCACATGACAATTTAAAAGATAAGAGGTAAATAGTCGAGCGTAATCCAATTGTCATAGAGAGTGAAAATGCGAGAGAATGAGCGAAGTAGAGTTAGAAAGGACAGTTGTAAGGTTAGTTGGCAGCAGGCCCATAGGCGGCATTGCTTTGCAGATAACACGCAAGCAGTGGAGGTGGTGGTCATTACATGCATCGATTATTTCCATTTTCTCATCAATGTCAGAGGGAAAGGAAGGATTCTTCACAGCGGCAGTAGAGAGGCGATTAGTTCAGCATTTAATAAAAGCATGGATCGCAGCCAAATGAGTTTCCTCCTTAGCTATCCCAAGTCCAAACGTTTTAAGGGATTTGACGCCAACAAATTCATTTCCCTCTTTGCAATTTCAAGGCCGAATAATGATTGCGACGGCTATTTGCTGCTATTAAAATGATGAATTTTATGAGCATTCTTAATAAGCCAATGCGAATTTTATTGGTTGCATTGCTAATATGAAATTTAAAAGTTGATTTCATTACTCTTTTGTATGAATAAATAATTTCAACCAGTTTATGAAAATAGAATAAATGGTGCAATTAGATTAAATTGCAATATTATTTTCGTATTTACCCTTTTTTTCTTTAATAACAAGCCATATCCAGTGTAATTACATTAAAGAGTTTCTGTAAAAAAGAAAAAAACATTTTTGATGGACGTTTACTTCTACTTTACACAATTACCATAAATAAGATTTCGCTATTTGATTTATAAAAAAAAATTGTATCAAAACGGTAACTTTTCCCAAGACATATTGCTCTCATGGATTTAATTAACTTTGAAATTCAAAAAACTTCTTTCTCACTTCCCTGCCAACATCAAATTTACCCAGCTTCAAAGTAAAAAAAAAAAAAATCCCCTCCTTTCTAAATTATTTCCAAAATTTTCTTTTCCTTCGAAGAAATTTTTCATGTCTAAAATTCCTCTTCATTAGTTAATAAAAATGAATAAGAAAACAATTCGAACACATCTATCTTTTTTCATGCATTTTGAACGAAGTAATAAATGAAGTTGCAAATTAAGGCGGTAAATTACATAGTTATGCAAATCTCCGAGAGTTGCTAAATTCTTTTATTTATATACGCAACGCGCAAGTACAGAGAAGGAAGTGAAAGTAGATGTGAGCTACGCACCAGTTAATTTGTGGCTGTGCTTCGTCTATGACTGATTGTGACAAATGCTAATGAGTAAAGTTTTATGAAGATAATTAAAGTAGAATTAAGCTTAACACGCGTAACACTCGAAACAAGTTTTCTCTGATAATACACTCACACATTCAAGACATCTGTTGGCTTCTTCAGGCTCAAGTAAAATAATAAATTACGTAGTGCTTAACGCTCTAAATATTTACTTTTTAGAAAAAAAAAATCTTTCCTGGAAGATTTAATAAAACTAATTCCCTTTACTCTAAAGTTACTCATTAGCTAAGCTATAAACAGGCAACAGCCAAATTTAGACTTCCCAAAGCAAGCACGAAATTGCCTCCTCACAATCTTGTTGTCATAGCAATAGCAATTCTTCGTTAAATGAAAATTCTTTACTTATACTCGATAGCCAAAGGGAGAACTAAAGAAAAGAAATTGGTAATGATGAGCTGGTATAATGAGACAGAAAAATAATGTTGAAATTCGTATTATAATTATAATATTTTCGTTATTAAAATTTTAAAATTAATATTCTGGCAAACAAACATTAAAAATTTAATTGTAATCAAGGGATTTTAGAAATTTCTAGTAAAATTCATAAATTATTAATGATGTCCTGTTTAAAATTTGTAATGTTTATGTAATCATAAAAATACGTCAAAAGAGAATTAAACATTAACTACATTCGTGTGGTTGAATTTATAATTGTGTACTCTAAGAATAAAGCGGAAGAGAGCAGTAGAAGAAATTTAGAAAAAACAAGTAAGAATTCAACGTCGATCTCGGTCGAAACCAGACAAGTCCCATCCTTTTCTCGCTTTCCTTTCACAACTGGATCGTAAGAAAAGATTCCATCTTCCTCGAGGAAAAGCAAGACTTGGATGAGTCCCAGAAAACACTTCCTGCCGAGTAATCGTGACTGGCCTCTACGCCTCTCGGGGCTATCAACGCCTACACTTTAAGGGGGTATTTTACTGGATTTCTTGCTCCACACTTGATGAACTCCTTTGATTCACAACCACACTTGACGAGACACAGGCAATGTCAAATGCGCTTTCTTTATTCAACTAATACGCGAAAGTTCGGCTTACAAAATATCATGACTAGAAATTTTATTGCTGAAGTTGGCAATAATAAGTTTTAAAAAATTTACAAATTTCTAACGAGCATTTTAATAGAATTGAATATTAAAGAGAGGAGAAAGAGACGTTAGGAAATTTTTGCAACTTAGGCTAGTTGATGATCCAATTACTTTTGAGACGGCATATCAGTAAGGCGAAAGGCGCACTCGACCTCAGGAATTCTTGACTGACGACATCACAAGAATCCTGCATCTCTCAGCATTGCTCCACTACTCTCCCAATCTAATTAGCACGCACCAACACTTCACGAATTTAACTTTTATCTTCTATAATAAAATATCCAGAGAGCCGCTGGAATGTCTTTGTACCTCTCCTTACTTCACCTCAAAGGTAAAATCATTAAAAAAAGAGGAGGATAAACGAGTTTAACTGCAGCAGAATTCAAAATTGAAATTTCAAGTACTGAAATCTCTCAAATTAAAAAAAGAAAAGGTAAAAAGCTTAAAATATTTGCTCAAAAAATATCAAGATCTATGCAATCAATCCAAAAATGCTGTCTAAACCATTCCTATATTAATTTTTAAATATTAATGAAATATTCAATTTAAAATTAAGATTACATTAGTTAATTACTAAGCAACATTGACATTTTATATTTAGAAAATATATTAAAAATTTTTAAAAAAAATATCAAAATCCTATTAAATTGTGTTACTAAATTATTCATTAAATTTGAGTTCAACCCATCGGCAGTAATGAGATCAACCACCTTTGCACATTTCCTTGTTTACTTTATCCTAAGAAAAGTCGGAAGAAAATTGTTTAATTAAACAACATTCGTCGTTTCAACGTTTCCATATTCTTGAAAGCGATGGCGAAAAAATAACTACAACTCATACAAGATCACAACTGGAAATGAAAATGGTATGAAATTAATGCTAATTTTACACAATCGTTTGAAGTCACAAAAAAAAATCTCATATTAAAATGACCTGTGTACACACGCACTAATAATGTGCAAACAACTCAAACAACAACAGCTTCAAGTTTTCCCTGTAATAACAAACTTAAATTTTTAATTACGCTTCCTTGCCACGAGCAATAGAAGACCCCATGAAAAATTGCAAATCACCTTTACACAGGATTAGTGCTTTTATGATTTGGGTTTACCAAACTTCGTTTAAGTAAAATGGCATTTTCTTCACTTCCCAACTGGGAATGATGATTTAGGCCTTTGAGCAAATAATTACACCTGATCCTCCCATTCGACTAACGAGTGTCTTCTTCTCACACATAATTATACTAATGAACAAGACCTAGTCTTGTATTTTTAATTCCAAGATGGCGTTGATGACAATACTCAATCTGAAATTTTTTTTGCATTTATTTCTTGTTGATTGCTAAAGAGGGAATTTAGCATTTCATTTGCATATTTGATTTTAGATTGATACAATATAATGATATTCAAAGTTTTTTTTTACCTAAAAAAGTAAAAAAAAAATTGTTTACTAACCATCTAAAAGTGATTTAGGTTGAATCTCGAGAAATGAGTTTCGTATCCACGAGACAACTGTGACGAATCCTTCGATAGCTTTGGGAATGATACATTTGAAAACAGCTGTGTTTCCTTTGACGACATGAACATCGTGCACCTGGACTTCGTAATGTTGAGAAATAACTGGAAAAGTAAATAAATCAAATTAGTTATAAATATTCATATAACAATAAATAAACATTTGCAGTCGAGAAACGACTTTACTTTTATATCAAACATTTGTTTGCGTTAAGAATGGTATTCGTCGAAAAAGAAAAAAAAGAAACATGTTTTTTATGCGCGGCATCTGGACTTGTTTAATGCACTGACTGCACATTCAACTCATACCCGAAACTCTAGGCACGTCCCTTCAACCTGTTATTTGCCATGAAAGTCTCTTTGTGAAACAGATGTGCATTCTCAGCAATAAGCAAACGAATTATAGCGCACTTAAGACATTGAATGCCAAATGCGATTCGCAAATTCTTCCCTTACTTTTCACACACTAATATTAAGTTATAGACTCAGTACTGCCTTACAATCAATGCGAATCAACACACTTAACCATTACATTTTAAAGATCGCGTCACTCCTAATGCAATAGATATTTCAAACAAAATTCAATTTTCTCTTCAAACTTTCTTCCACAAAATTTTTCAATAAATTTAGTTTACCGTTTAACTGGATAAATTTAACATGCACTTCAATGCAAATTCTTGTGCGGAAAAATTTTTAAATTTCTGAAGCAAAAAAAATCTATGGAAACAATCAAACAAAAAAAAATCAATATTAAATTACAAAATACCGGCGAGTGAACCAAGCAGACATATCTACGAAATGACAATTTCCAGCCACAGCCACGATCGAATACCTACATTATAAACAAGCGAAAACCTGTTTTACGATTTTAAGCAGTCACTGGCATTAAATACTGCTTTCTACTTGTCACTAAAACTTAAAAATAAAAGTCTTATCGACAA
>JAQFZU010000895.1:0-17766 GCA_034696185.1 Henia vesuviana | reverse complement strand
AAAAAAAATTAAAATATTAAAACAAGGAAATATAAAGTAAAATACTTCCTGTAAATATTCAAGTCCCAACATTCTCTTAATTAAAAAAAAATAAATAAAAGCCAAAAATCTCGAAAAAGCAAAAAAAAATCCAAAAAAAAACTAAAAAAAAAATAAAAATGAAAAAAAAAAATTGACCCCAAAAATAAGCCTAAAAAGCTCAACTCGCGTCACCGCATCAAAACGTGCTCTAAACACGACGTTTAAAAGAATAACACGTAAACACATAATCCGAGTGAAGTTGATTAGCCAGGATTTTGTAGTTAAAAGTGGAATTAGTTGGCCGTCGGAACGAGAACAACAAGATGGCACAAATGGTCACCCACCTCCAGATCTTCGTACGTTCGAAACGAAATGATGGCGAAGCCATCGATGATATCCTCCTCGAACAGTGGTTCCTTGCTTCTTTTTTTACGTATCGGAGGTCGAATGGGCGGCTGCGGACCGGGTGATTCGTCGCCTTCATCGGTCGGCGACGACGTCTGTCTTCTGCTGTCCTTCTGCTGTTGCATGCGCGCCGCCCGCTCCCTCCTCAGTCGATTGCGCTGAGTCCGCTGCTTACCCTCGCTTTCCATGCCGAGTTCGCACTCAATCCGGCGCACTGAACAACACAAATATCGTCATCGGGTACTCCAGTGAGCCAAACTTATTCCGCTATGGCTCGATTTCGACAGGCAAACGTCGAAGCCACGCAAAAATCCCAAGCAAAATCGTCCAGAGAACAGGGTCGGGTCTGTTGTTCAAATGGCGGAAAATACAATATGGCCGATGCACGCTGCCAAGTGCCTATGTACTCATCCGCCAACATCCTCCCCCGGTGAGAGCAAGTAGTTCTTGGCTTTAACACTTTTTTATACACTTTTTAACTCTTCATTTTCATTTATTTCGGTATTAAAACTTTTTATAGTCTTTTAAACGTTTTTTAAAATTTATTTTAAACAGTTTGAATTTAACCTTAAATTTTATATTCGATTTTTAAAGTTTTTTTTTCACATTTAATTTTATCCTTCGCAATTTTTTTTTTTAAATGATTTTTTCATCTGAAAATAACATAACAAAATTCATTCAAAAATTCAATTAAAACAAAATTTTAAAAAAAATTTAAAAAAAAAAAAATTATTTTATTTACATAGATTTGAATCAGTAATAATTCATACCCCGATAAAAATGTTAAAAGCAGAGTTCGATGTTGGAATTTGTTTCATTTTATTAGCGAGCTACAATGAGGATCGAATATAATAGTTCATTTCGTATGAAGAAGGAGGGAAAAATCGATGCTCGAGTGTGGCATGTGAAGTTGGAGCTCCATAAATCTACATTAGGATCCCCCGCCGTTCGCACTACTCCCGCTTCTTCCGCCTTCTCTCCACTCCAATAATATTCCGCCTACTCCACAACCAGGCATTTCATTAGACATTCCCTAATTTTTCTCTTCTTTTGCCATTCATTCACGGACATCGTCTCCATTCACCTCCCCCACTCCCCCTCTCCCCGAATGACCACAGTTTCGCTTTCGCTATTTCGCTATTTTTCTAAATAAATAATTAAGTCGATTATTTGAAATATTACGTAATGATTTATTATTATTTAAATGCTATATAAAAAAAACGATTATTTTTGTACCGATAAATTTCTTTATCATCGCCATATCCATCGCGATCTTATCTATGCAATGATGAACGATACAAAAATGCGGGTTGAGAACTAATTATTTATGAAAAGATTAAATATTTTAAATAAAGTTATTATTAATCGATTAAATATTTTTTTATATTAATTTTACTAGTTTTAAATCGAATTTTAATCGTTTATTCAATTTTAATTGTTTTAGCGCTACCTTGAGATGTTTTAATTAATTTATTAATTTTTATTTGATTTAAAAAAAAATAATTTTAAAAGTTTGAATTAAAGAGTATCCGTGGTCCATTAAGTCGTTACAATTGACACTGACCCATGGAAATAAAGTAAAGGCACACGCTACTTGGCTTCGAAAAACTTTTTTTTTTTTTATTCTTTCTTTTTTCACTTCTTTTGTACCCAACCGTGTCCCTTAACCGTACACGAAGGCATTAGAGGAAAAATATTGATTGAATGCGACCCCCCCTTCAGCTTGTGCTCCTTCCCTCTCGCCTCACCCTAAGCTCATAAACTTGATGCGAAGAGGGCGCTCAATCTTGGTTGCTAAGCGACCGGGACGCCGTTTTTTAAAATTTAATTCGATGCCACTGCCATCTGTTATCGTTTAAATGAAACTGCAGATTTCTTAATTGGCGTTTTTTGTTACGGTTTACTTTCGGTGTGAAATTAGCGTAATAAAAAACGATAAAAAATATTTCTTTTTTTTATATTTTTTAATGGAGATTTAAATGTGTTGATTGCGTGTTGAGATTTATTTTTTATGAAGATGAATCAATAATGATTTATGTTGTTGAAGGTTGTGGTTTACAACTTTAATTAAAGGTGTTTTTTTTTTTAAAAAAAATTAAATACCGGGGTTGTTCGGGTTAAAGTTTGTGGATCTTTTACATTACTGAATTTCCAACTGTCATTATGTTTTTATAGTTTGTAATGTGAGAAATCTTTTTTTAAAAAAATTTTAAAAAATGTGAAAAGCGCTTTGGTTAAAGTATTAATTTAATTTTTATTTTATTTATTATTAATAGATGGCGCCACTCAAAAGAGTCTTTTTGATCAAAGCTTTTGTTGTGATGTTTTTAGGGGTATTTAAATGTCTAAATATTTGTGAGTTTAATTATTATGGCATCGATTTCTGCTCGATTGACTGTTATCGGTGAAAATGGGTACGGGGAACCCGAACAAGATGCAAATTCGGCTTTAACCGAATTGGATAAAGGTAATGCAAATAATTAATTTATTGACACCGCAATTAATAAATTTCTTTTTAAAATTCTAGGATTAAGATCGGGTAAAGTTGGAGATCAAAGCGAAGCGATTGTTCGTTTCCCACGTTTATTTGAAAAATATCCATTCCCAATATTAATCAACTCGGCTTGTCTTAAATTAGCCGATGTCTTTAGGGTCGGGTAAATAATAAATTAAAACGAATTAAAATTTAATTTTAATTTTATTTTTTTAAATTTTAGGAATAATTTTCTTCGTTTGTGTATTTTAAAAGTGATGCAGAAAATGGATAAACATTTGGATAAAATATTAAATGTGGAGGAATTTGTGAGACGAATTTTCTCGGTTATTCACAGCAACGATCCTTTAGCTCGGGCACTAACGTTGAGGTTAATAAAATGAGTTAAAATTATCAAAATTAAATTTAATAATTTTTTAATTGATTTTAGGACATTGGGAAGTATCGCAGTTATTATTCCCGAATGGAAAAATGTACATCACAGTATTCGAATGAGTCTCGATTCGCACGACAAAGTCGAACTCGAAGCTGCGATTTTTGCCGTTGGTAAATTCACCGCTCAATCCAAGTAAAATTTTGTAAAATTTAATTTTAAAAATATTTTTAATTATTTGTATTTTTCTTGTTTTTTTTAAGAACGTTCGCTTCGAATATTTACGGTAAAATCGGCCAAATGATCGAAGGATTGGCGACACCAGTCGATATTAAATTGCAATTAATATCCATATTTCAACACATGCATCACGAAGATCAAACGACGACTTTAGTTCGACAATTGTGTTCTAATCTTTTACCGAAATATCCAGCAGTTAAATTCGTTATCGTCATCTTAAACACGATGACCAAATTATCGGCAGCTTCGTTCATACCTGTTAATGATCAAGTGAGACAAATTATTAAAGAAAAATGATTTTTTTTTTAAATTTTATTTTATTTTTTAATAGGTTCAAGTATTACTTAAATATCTAAGTAACGATGCACGAACGGCGGTCAAAGTTGCAGTTTTGAGGAATTTGAAATATTTAGCCGATACCGGATCCCGGTTTTGGAATAAGGAAAATTTGGAGGTAATTTTTGAGTTTGTAAAAAATAAAAATTTGTTATTAAAATTTTGTTATAGTCAATGGCTGTTTTTGCGGACCAGACTTGGTGTTCCGGATTGAAATGCGGTGCTTTGGATGTTTTGGCATCTTTGGCGTGTTCCGATGCTGTTAATAAATTCAATGTTTCTTCTGGTAATTTAATTTTAATCGTTAAAATATTTTAATTTTTTATTGGATTTTTTTTTGTTTTTAAAGATTCGGTGTTTATTCAATTGTGTAATAATTCGTGTTACGAAGACGATTTAATCCTGGCATCTAAAGCCATTCAGTTACTCACTCATTTAACTGTTTGGAGTCACCAACGTAATATAATTTTTTTTTTTAATATTATTTTAATATTTAAAATTTTTTGTTTTTAAATTTTAGTTACTTCAGATACGCAGCAACCGATCCATTTCAACTTATTCGAAAATGCTATTTTAGCCATCGAATCATTTCTATTATCAGCTACGATATCACCATCGAATCCCAACGTTATCACAGCAACTAAAGTAAACAAAATTAATTTAATATAACATTTTTTTAAAAAATAAAAATTTACTTTGCCAGTTATGTTTATCGTGCGCTGTCATTTTATGCGAATCAAATGCCGACGTGTGCGAACAATTTGCCGATTCATTCGGGACCCTCATCAATACCACTTCGGGATCAAACACCAAATTGTTATGCGAAGCACTCGCCGCTATGGGCAATCGCGAATCGTCCGCACTTTTACCCATACTTCCATCGTTGACTCAAAAACTCAAAGACACTTTGAAAAACGAGGAATTACAGAAATCGGCGGTAAATTAATTAAATTTAAAAAAATTAATTTTATTAATTTATTATTATTATCAAAGGTTATCATGTTCACGCTGTTATTCCAAGCGCTTCAAAGTGAATCTGCGGATTTGGCCAAGGAAATTCCAGTTACGACTTTGTTGCAACGTTTGGATCTGTGGGCGTGTTACAAAGTGGGCCGTCAAGCTTCGCGATACGGATATCACGATTACGCAGCTGCGATTTACGCGCATTTATCTACTCAAGTTCGTCGAAATAAATTTTAATTTTTAAAACGAATTTAATTTTTGTTTGTTTTTAAGGTGTCGTCTGAACATTTTCATTTTTGGCTCGTTGGATTATGGGAATTAAGTTCGGCCGAAAGTTGCATTCAGTCGAACGAAACGGGTGTGCAGAAAGTGGATCATATTTCGGATGCCGTTACTCATTACATGAAAGGAATCTCGGCTTTAAAAGTTGGTCGTTGCAAAATTTAATTTGAGTGTTTTTTTAATTAAATTTTGAATTGTTTTTAAGGCAGCAACGATCCCTACCAATCTGCTGCACTTTCAATTAGAGTATGTTCGATTAAGAGTTGAATTGCTTCAAGCTCATTATCAATTAGCTCGCACTTGTACATCGTTGAAAACTTCACCGCCACCTGCGATTGCGGCAACTTTGGCCGCTGCAACGAGAGACGAATTACAGAAATGTGGACGGATTACGATGCAGGTTAATTACAAATTAATATATTTTAAGCTGTTTTTAATTTAATTATTAATTTTTTGCAGTTGAGGAAAAGTGTTCGCGAGTTTCGAATGTTGGGTGATCAATATGGTCGACTTTATCAATCGGTTTTCGATGCTGATCCCATAACTTTACTTAATATTCAAGTGTAAATTCATTTTCGATTTTTTGTTTTGAAGGTTATTTATTTTCGATTTTTAATATTTTATTTTAAGGTTGCAACATAATTGTTTTCTCATAGCACAAGCTATCGATAATATCGCGTTAAAAGTGCAAAATGTCGGGTAAATTTATTAATAAAATAATTTTTTTTAAATTTTAAAACATTTAATTTAAATATTTTTTTGTTAAAGAATAATCGAAGAAGATGCGCTTTCGGAATTGAGTTTAGGATCGTTAAAAAAGAACGGATTATACACGACCGAAACGAGACGAATGATATTAGCGAGTCAAGAAGCGATGTCGTATTTATCATTGATTAGTCAATCGGAAGAGCCTCATAAACTAATTGGGAATAAAGTAAATAAATTTTTAAAAATTTAAAAATTTTTATTACCAATTTTTGTTTTTATATTTTAGCAAGTCGATAGATTAATGAAAGTCTCGCAAATTCTCGTCGAAGTCCCATTATGTATTCCTCGTTATTTCTTTCAATCGCTACAATCGACCAGCATCAAAGTACAATTAATTTATAATTAATTTCATTTAAAAAAATTAATTTTTAATTTTTAGCTCGCAATTTCACCTCAACCTCGCGCACCCGGCGAACCCATAAGTATACAAAGTAATTCTCATTTTGCACTCAAAGTCGAAGGGGTCATTCAACATGGAACAAGGAAAAAATTATTCCGTAAAGTATCGTCGATTATCCTCAACGTTTCTTCAGTCACTCAAACTCCAACTCGTTCCATTGGCGATTCAAAAGTAAAATTAAATTATTAATTTTTACAAAATTTTAAAAATTTTAATTTGAAATTTAAGACATCATCGGACACCACAAATAGCATGACACAAACGGTCGAACCGCACAACGATTACTTCAATGCACAATTCCTATTGGCCTTTCCAGTCGCTGGAGTCCACATCATCACCGTCGAAGTTTCAGTCGTCGACGAAATGGAGGAAATTTGGAAAACCGGACCTCGATCGTCACTAACGGTCAAATCGTACGATGATTCAATGACTGCCAAACAACAATCAACGACAAGAAACGTATTTCAATCTCGTTTTTAACAAATTTATCTAATTCATACACTAAATAAATATTTTTCTTAACGAAATTATCTTTAAAAAAAATATGATTTATACATTAAAGCACTAAGATGGTGGCCACAATTTGGTGATTTTCTCGTGAAGTGCGATCGGAATCCATTCTAAATATTGTTCCAACATAACTAAAAATATAATAATAATTAGAAATTCATTAATTCGATAATATAATTAAAAACCTACATTTATCATCATCCTTCCAGCAACTCATCAACATTTTCTTACTATCGACACTTTTACTGAGTAAACATTTCAATAAACCTTCGGTCCGTGGCTGCAGTCTAAAATTCCATTTTAATAATTCAATTAAAATTTTATTCACCAAAATATTTTATATTAATAAAACTTACTTTGCCCAACTTTTAATCATTACAATCGGCTTCGAAAGTAGAACTGATTCGAATTGTTTCAAAATAGCGCAAATTTCTCCTTCCAAGAAGAAAACAGCGAACCAACGATACCGATCCATTGACTTTGGAAATTTAATTTCGGCCGAAGGAAGAGGCCAACATCTCGCACCTTTAAACAAATTAAATTTTAAATAAATAATAATAAAACAAAATAAATCAAATTACCGAATGTCGAAGTGGCATGGCAATAAATTTGATCTCTTTCAACATCATATCGAGGCTTTGGTTCGTCCAATGGTTTTGAGAAATTACACAAAGCCGGAGCACATAAAGGCAACCATTCGGGTTCGATAGCCGTTATACCTCTCATGTAAAGTTTATTAGTTTCGAATATTTCTTGATAAATTACAAATTCAGGCTGAGATTGATGTAGGACGGAGTTGATGTCGATGAATACCAAATCGTCGATTTCAGAGCACTGAAATTAAATGGTAATTGTAAAAATTATAATAAAAAAAATCATTTAAATTATGTTTCCAATACCTCGTAAGCTTTTTTGTATTTGTTTTTATCTTCGCCTTCTTTAATTTCATTTTCTTGGATTTTTCTATTTAATTTGAATTTTTAAAAATATTTTAATTTAATTTTTGTGTTTTTCTTACCTCGCTACGTGATTAGGAACACCGGCGAGAACGATTTGACGTAATAATTTAATTTTAAATTCGTCAGGGTGTTTCATCTTCGGATCGATGCACAAATCGACATTCAACATCACTAAGTTTATCGCATTCGTCAATTGCGCTCTTAATTTTCGCACTTCTATTATAGCTTTATGACGTATTCCGTGCCTCATACAAAAGTCGAACGAACAATCAGCAAATTCTGCAGCTCCGACTGTCTTTAATAGCACCATAACATCGCCTAATAACAATGATTGACCCTAAAAATACAAATATTAATTAATTTGATATAGAATTTCAAATTTATTTATGGAATTACTTGTCCAGCCCATTTCAGCCTTTTTTCCCTCCAATTTTTCTTTTCATCCGGTGTCAATTTTGTATTTGAAGTGTCATCAGTAACGGTCGGTGAATCTAAAAGCAATTCTTGTACCGTAAGAGCGGCCACGATGCAAACGATGTACGGTAATAAATCGTGTTGATCTCCCAAAGCAATCATTTTAGCGTAACAAGGGGCTACGGGAAAACACGCCATCGTGTGACCCAATTTTGTCACTTTGTTACTCCATTCAACTGAATAAAAAAATTAAATTAAATTAAATTAAAATAATTTTTAAAATTATAATTATTTTACGTTTCTTTAATTCCTTCAATGGTAGATTTTTAGGTGTTTCTTCGATCGCACCCAATAAACAAAGTCGCTTTTCGGCTGCCTAAAAAATAATAAATAATTAATATTGTATCAATTGATAATAAATATTAAATTACTTTTAAAGCTTCGGTGTCGGGTGCGGAAGGAAAAGGAAAATTTACAACTCGGTCTATATTCATATCCTTCATTTGCAGAACTAAATCGTCGATCGGTTTGCGACATATTTCTGGTTGAGAAAACAATTGGAATTCGTCGTTAAATACTGCTGATGAGTAAATTCTGTAGCAATGACCCGGTCCCGTTCGTCCGGCACGACCAGCCCTTTGATTAGCGGCTGCTTTCGATGTCCAAGTGACCATAAAAGTCGAAACTCCAGTCATTTTATCGTAAAAACGTGATTTCACTTTCCCCGTATCAACAACGTATTTAACGTTGGGAATCGTGAGTGAAGTTTCGGCAACGTTCGTGGCCACAACGCATAATCTCGAACCTTTCGGTGGTGGTTTGAAGATTTTACTTTGTTTGGCTGACGACAGTAATGAAAAAAGCGGTAAAACGTGTAGTGGTTGACTGCATTCGTCTAATGATTGTAATGGAAAATCTTCCTAAATAAATAAAAAAATTAATTCAACATTTAATTGATCCGTTTGTAAAATATTTACAAATTCGTCTTCATTTTCTTCACCATCCGATGCTTCTTCTTTATTTACATTTGAAGCATCAACAGGAACTTCTGTAAAACTAAAATTTTTTTTTAAATTTTTTTTTCTTAGTTTTGAATTTTCTAATATTTACTCGTCTAAATTAATTTGTGGTAAAACACTTTTTTTTCGTTCTCCTTTTTTATTGTGTTTTAAAATACTTTTAAATTTTTTGTCATCGTTGATTTCATCATCTAAATCGATATTATTTTTCTTTTTCCACGGGAAAGTTCGACTCAATTTGTGGCATAAAATATTCACTTCTTGACGACCAGTCACGAAAACTAAAATTCCACCTTCGGGAAGTTGCCGATGGATTTTACAAACCTAAAATTAATTTTTTTAAATTAAATAAAATCAAATGGCATTAAATTAATTTTACTTTTCGATAAGCTTCTGATAAATAATCGGTTGAAGTTTGTTTATTGAAATGAACCGTCACTGGAAACTGTCTCGAATCCACTTTAATCGCGGGTGGTTTAACTTTAAACAATCGAGTATTTTCAGTGAAATCTTCGATACGCAATGTTGCGGACATAATTATAAGTTTTAATGGATCGCCTCTTTTGTTCCTCATCGGTACGATTCGCGATAAAAGACCTATGAGAACGTCAGTGTAAACACTCCGTTCGTGAGCTTCGTCTATTATAATCACGGAATAATTAAGTAGAAGAAAATCCTAAAAATAAAATAAAAATTCAATTAATTTGAAATGAAATTAATTATAATTTTACTTTTTGAATTTCCTTTAGTAAAACACCATCGGTTAAAAATTTTATTTTAGTTTTTTCTCCGACATTTCCTTCGTATCGAATTTGATACGAAATTTCGTCACTCGTTAAATTCATTTCCTCAGCTACTCTTTTAGACATGCTGATCGCGGCCACTCGCCGAGGTTCGGTAACTCCGATCATTTTAGTTCTGTAATAAAAATTTAATTAAATCAAATTCAATTAAATTTAAATTTGTTTTTACTTAGTGTAACCCGCTTCGTAAAGAAACTGCGGAACTTGAGTTGTTTTACCAGAACCAGTTTCACCGCACAAAACAATCACTGGATTTTCACTGATTGCTTCCATTATCATTTGTTCCTCAGCTAAAATCGGTAATTTCAATCGCGAATCTTGAATTTCTTTTGTTCGATTTACATTTACAAACACTGCGGGTGTTTTATTAACGATTTTTGATTTCGTTTGTAAAATTTCACTTTGTTTATCTTCGTGAATTTCTATTTCTATTTTGTTTTCAACTCGATGCTGTGGTTCTTTAAGTTCAACTGTGTTTTGATTGCAGTCATTTGATGGTTTTTCTTCGTCGATTTCTTCATCACTCGAAGTTTCGTCTTCGTCTTCGGATGTTTCTTCTTTTATAATCTCTTCAATCTTTTGCTTTTTTGCTCCTTTTAAACTGTTAATTTTTATTGGTTTTGTTTGGTCCGCATTCCTAAAATATTATATATCAATTTAAATGTTAATTTAGTCGTATAGAATTCAATTATACCTTTTTAATCCTTTAGTTTGCATCGACGAAGTTGAAATCAACGAATTTAATTGTTCTGAAGTTGCCTGAACAATTGATAATTTTTCCAGTAATTCCTTTCTCTAAAAAATTCAATAAGTTGTTTAAAAATCACCGTATATTTAATTGTTTATACAAATTACTTTGGCTTTTTTTTCTTTATTTGCTATCAACGTTTCTAAACGTTTCTTCTGTTTTTTAGTTAAATTTTTCTTTTTCTTAACAGGTGCGATCGCGTTTGATTTTTGTTTTTCAACTTTCTTCGCTGGCAATTGATATTGATTAGCCGCATCGTAATAAAACGAATAATCCTCTTCCATTTTACGAATATAGTAAAACACGTGTTGCTATTTAATTCTCCAGAATTTTATTTAGCGTTGTAGCCAAAATTTCCATACGTCGTCACTAGCCGTCACAACCTTCACTACTCCAGCACATTTCCTGTTTATTTTCCCTTATTTCCGTTGATTCGCAACAACTCACAAGTTGTGCTTGAGTCTAGTACACGTCAATGTATTAAATGATTTTGACATGTGAAACAAATTGTTATTAATTCAATTTGGCATTTATCACCGAAACAAAAATGGCTTATCAGAATTTACAACAGGAATACTTGGCCATTCCGCTCATCACTCGAGCGTATACAACTGCTTGTGTACTCACAACTGTCGCTGTGGTAAATATAAACATTTAAAAAAATAAAAATAAAATAAAACAAAAATTCCTTTACTTTATTTTCAGCAACTCGAAGTAATATCTCCATTCCAACTTTATTTCAATCCAATTCTAATATTTCAACATTTTCAAGTAATTCCATTTTACAACATTAAAAAGTTTTTTAATTTTTTAATTTTTAATCTTTTTTTTATTTTTTAGATATGGAGATTGTTGACGACGTTTTTATTCTTTGGAACGATAGGATTCAATTTTTTATTTAATATGATTTTCACGTTTCGTTACTGCCGTTTGTTAGAAGAATCGTCATTTCGTGGCAAAACCGCCGATTTCTTTTACATGATTTTATTCGGTGGTGCTGTTATGATCGTATCTTTTTATTTAAATATCGTTATTTAATGTTTAAAAATCTTAATTTTATTCCTTAATGAGGTCTTAGGTAATTGCATTATTTGTAAACTTACCATTTTTAAGTCAAGCATTCACGATAATGCTCGTTTACATATGGAGTAGAAGAAATCCATTCGTTCGTATGAATTTTTTTGGTCTTTTGAATTTTCAAGCGCCGTTGTTACCCTGGGTTTTGTTGGGTTTTTCATTTCTGTTGGGAAATTCGAGTGTTGTCGATTTTATAGGTCATATAATTTTTTTAAAAAAGTTTTGATTGGAATAATTAAATATTTTTATTTTTTTAATTACAGGTATTCTCGTGGGACACGTTTATTATTTTTTAGAGGATGTTTTCCCAAACCAAAACGGTGGTTTTAGAATATTGAAAACACCTAGATTTATGTAAATGAGTTTTTAACTAATTTATAAATTATAATTTATTTATTTTAAATTTCAGAAAAGCACTTTTCGAGCCAAATCCAAACGATCCCAATTACAATCCGTTACCAGAAGATCGACCGGGTGGGTTCAATTGGGGCGAACGGCACGAACCGGGACCGCAAAATTAAAAATCATTCGTTTTTAAATAAAAAAAAAACCGAACGTGTAACATAAGTTTGTGAAAATAAAAGAATTGTAAATTCTTATTTTCAGATTTCTTATTGCAAAGCGAAAGTTTTTAGTTTTATTGCCTATTCGCATAAATGGGATAAAACAGAAATTCAATTACAATTTTGAATGCATCTAATGATTAATCGAACGCATAAGAAACTTTAGAATTTTTATTAAAAATTTAAATTTTCAATTATTTAAAATATAAATTTTTAATTTTAATTTTTTATAATTTAATTTAATTATTTTTTAATATTTTATAGTTTTAATTAATTTAAATAATGATTTTTCTTTAAATATTTAGTCATTTTAATAATTTATTGGCAATAATTTTATGTAGTAATTTCTGTGAATTTATGTGCGATATCTGTAATGATTGCTTTAATTTATTTCCATTATATTTTTGTATAATACACCATTGTGTGTAGGTACATCATGTTTTGTTGTTCGGTTTATTTTTTTAAAACGAATGATTTCTAATTCTGCCGTCCCGGTTCGTGTCGTTCGCCCCAATTGAACCTGCCCTAACAGATTGTAATTGGAATTGTTTGGATTTGGCTCTAAAGGTGTTTTTCTGAAATTTAAAATAAATTACTATTATTTTATAAATTAATTTGGCGGCTTGTTAGGAAGAAAACAATGGGAAAAGAAATGCTGATGTATTGTTCTTCATCTTTGATACCGAAAATTCATTGACATTCGTTTACGTATTGTTATGAAAGTTTTCTCAGGTAAAACAATTAAGTTACATCCAGTCATCATTTTAGGATAAAATATTTTAAGATTAAATTAAAGTTTATTTTACAATTTTTTAAACCTCATTGAAATGAGAGAATTTCCCAGTTTACAAAAACTTTTGTTGGTTTTAATTTTTTGTTGAAAATGAATGCCTTTTAATTCATAATACCAAAAACAAATTGCATTTAAAAAAACTCCTTTTTTTACTTTCAGAAAGAAAATAGAAATTGCGGCCGTCAATTCAGCGCGACAAAAACAACCGAAAAACAAAACGACAAACGACAAAAACGAATAAATTACCACGAGAAAATCCCATTATATTTAAAACGTAAGCAATTTTATATTATAAAAGCATTGAATAATTATAGATGAAATGGCTACCACAATAATGGCTTTATTAACAACTTAGTCCATTATTCAAAGAATTTTTCATAGCCATGCCAAAAGCTAATATCAGAGCTGGTTATAACACTGCACGTCATTGGCAGAAAAGAGGCGGGAAATTTGATCAGTTAATCACGGGACCCGATGGCCTCTTTAGGTTCGAATCAAGATTATTTTTATTCCTATCGTTGATCAAACTCATAATTCTATAAACAGGAAATAATTATTTAATTTTTTTTCGGTAAGCTAGATAGCATTTACCGATAGCTGTGATTTTGGAGTGCAATAATAAATTTATAATTTTTTTTTCAGTTAACCCGCTTTGCAAATTTAACTGATGCATTTTTTTTTAGCTCCAATATTGCCCGTCGTATAAGCAGATCGTATAAGTAGTTGTTGCGCTCTTTTGTAATTACTGTCGTTTTTTTTCCTTAGTTAGGTGAATTAAATAATGCTGGGTGTTTTAAAATTTAATACTCAGATTCCAAAGAAAATAGTAGAATTTTTTCTATTAATAAGGTTTTGGCAGTTTTAATTAGAATAAATTGAAAATAATAAAAAGAAATTACAAATATTTTATTTTTTTTAGAGAGAAAATTGCGCAGGTTTTAAAGATAATCGTAAACGACTCTGAACTGGCTCTAAGAGATCAATTCTTCACAATAAATAATGAAAATATTGAAATCAAAGAAATATGTTCAATAATCACTGATGGCAACAAAATCAAGGTATAAAACTTTGTTAATAATTATGGAGACAATGGCAGGACTTGACGCAGGTTAATCTGATGCAAGCACAGTGCACAGTGGGAGGACTTGTGTCCTGCAAAAGACTAGGCTGTTAAGCATAGTTCACATTGGTGGGTTTTTTAATGTGTTTTCATCCATCGAGCTATGATCAAGTTTAAAAAAGGCAAAACTTTTCAGTTTAAACTCAAAACCACAACTGATTTATTGACAGTTTATTCTTTATGAAGAAACCTCTGTGCCATACAGCAACAAAAATCAGCTGTGTGATAAAAACAATAATCTCATGCACCATGAGCCTAAAAAAGGTTTGAAAACTAACAAAAGAACTAACCAAAAGGCTTAACAGGTGTATGGCAGAATTTGCCACTAGAGGATGCCATAGCACCGTTTAAGGATGTACATTAGAAGTGGCAATGTCTTCTGAATAATCTGGTAAACTTACATCACTGTCACTAAGGTGAAAATTACTGAAATAAGTAGCACAAAATATTATAAGTAATCTAATAAACAAGTAAAATGTCAAATATGAATATAACAACAGCAAGTTCAAACTCGGATTTCTCAAAATCCGAACCATCGATTTAAACCAGTTTTTGCCAACATTTAGTACATCCCCTGGGCTATGTCGGGACCAAATTTCAGACCTCCAACTCGTCTCGTTCTAGTTTGGCAGCCTTTCGAGCATGGCCGCTGAAACCTTAAAGGTATTACCATCCCCTGGCAATGGGGAGTTTTTAATCTCGGATTTCTCAAAATCCAAACCATCGATTTTAATCAAATTTGGCCCACATTTAGTACATCCCTTGGTCTATGTCAGGTCCTAATTTCAGACTTTCAACTTGTTTTGTTATAGTTTGAAAGCCTTTTGAGCATGGCTGCTGAAACCTTAAATTTATTAACATTGTTTGTTAATGCAGAGTTTTTAATCTCGGATTTCTCAAAATCTGAACCACCGATTTTAATAAAATTTTATACACACTCATTACATTTTTTGGGTTATATTCAGTTTAAATTTTAGACCTCCGATTCGTCTCCTTATTGGGGAAACTGTTGTATATTTAACAATACTAAATTAATATGTGCTTATGATGTAATAATAATCATTAAGTGTGATACAATTGCTATTGTATAAAAATCACTATGATAAAATAAACCAGTAGTTCTCACAATCTGCTGCAGCGGAGAACCAACAACATTTGGTTTCTTGTTCCACAACTTCACTGCCTTAAGGCAGTGAGGCGTATTTTCGTAACACTATTTCAAATAGAATGCGGGATATCCTAGGCCACAACAGAAACCACAGAAAACTCGATACAGTTGGCTACAGTAGCAACAATTAGAATCAGGATTCTAATTACTTGACACACAGAACAGTTACAAGAAACAAACAACGATAAGAATTTAGCAATCAGATATGTTTCTATACTGCTCAGAATTTGGTACAGCAGCAACTCGAACAAGGTTGACACACACAATACTTACAACATACAGACGGCGGTCTGAAATTTTGATCGCATATACTCTAAGGAGTTTACTTAATGTGTGTAAAATTTTATTAAAATCGGTATTTTGGATTTTGGGAAATTCGAGATTGAAAACTCTGCATTGACAGGCGATGGTAATACATTTAAGGTTTTAGTGGCCATGCTCGAAAGGCTGCCAAACTGGAACGAGACAAGTTGAGGGTCTGAAATTTGGACCTGACATAACCCAGGGGATGTACTAATTGTGAGCCAAATTTGATTAATATTAATGGTTCGGATTTTGAGAAATCCGAGGTTGAAATTGGTCGATTGATTGCGCATTTGGCGTTCCATAAGATAATTCACCTTGTAATTCACGATAATTTATTATTTAACTACGACATCTTCCGCCAATATTTTGAAACTATTAACATAAAAATTTTAACACATTTGCATATTATGAATTTTTATTATTTTAACATTTTTACGCAAACGAGTAATAATGGCGGAGGGATTGGAAAGCAATGCGATTAACCTAAAAACTTGGGTTTAAAACCAAAACACAAGAAATGACACATTACCGTAAGTTATCAATTTTGGTTTTACGCTAATTAAATACAAAACTGAAAATTCAATATAAACGTTTAGGTAAATTGCTTTTGAAATATGAAAACTATCCTTTTAGTTCCGAAAAGATTTAAAAAGACATTACGATTATAATGTAAGTTTATACATTTAACGACTATGTCTGGTTCGACAAATTTCAGAAGGTAATATTTTTCAAAAAGTGTCAAATTCTTAAAGGCAACTTTTCAAATTAATTAAATTATTTATTTATTCGCAGCTATTCGTAAACGCTTTGCTAATTCTCCGCCACCTTGAAACTATGGGGGAAGGGCCTGTGGGATATGTAATCCCAACTCTTAGAACGGTGGTGCTAAAATAGACTGGTTCCGAATATTTTCATAAATTTTAAATATTTTTAGGGGCATTAAAAATGACGTATTGGACAAACGAGATACTCTTCTAAGGCTTTCACACCATTCATTAAAGTCGCTTTAAACAAATGATCGTTTCTGCGTATCTCCGATCTCCGAGATTGTCGAAGCTTTTACGAGGCAAGACTATTTTATTCCTTATTTACTGGAATCTGATTTTCAACTTTCTATCAACTTTATCAAATCGTTTTTATAATTTTCGGTAATTTACCAGTGGTGATTTTAACGTAATCATTTTACCAGCGTAAACTGGTAAAATACGAACATTTATTAATTTTTCCTATCAAAATGAGAAACTTATTTTTTAATTACAAAAAACATCGTATTAAATTATTATTTTAATAAAATATAAATATCGTTCATAGCATTGAGGACAAATGAAAAATTCTTATGTGGCTTTCCATCCATCGATGTACCATTAAAGTTGTATCAAAAGGACGGGCGACTCCAATTGTACGAGACCGTTTATGAGGTAGTTATATTTTATACTTTGTTTATTACAATCTCTATATTCAAGTATATTGGAAAAATGGTAAAAATTAAGTGATTGGTTATCGATCGAATTTATTGTATATTACAAATTAGTTAATGTTATGGATTTGCATTGTATTAGCTTAAATAAACTCGGAAGCGTAGACAAGCTGCAACAGCGGTTAGATGTACGATGTATATAAAATAATTTAATTAAGCATTAAAAATAATTTTTAAAATAGTTAGAATTGTCAGAAAGTGTATATTACTGAATTTTTTATAATTAAAAATATCGAAGACGACAGCGAATGAGGGCGATCTTTGAAGAATATAAGGTTAGCCTCATTTGTAGTTTTTTAGCTCCAGTTTGAGGTCTTTTTTTGAGTTGGTATTTGTTTAGCGTATTGAGTAAAGTATTGGTATAATTTGGCGGTTTTTAATTCAAAAGAAGAAAAAAGTATAAAATGTCCACAAAGCAAAACGTTTATCGATAATTAGTAATTATACTAAACTTTTACTACGTAAAAAAAAAAAAAAAAAAAAACAAATTAAAAAAAAAATTAAAGCACGCACCATTTTGAATCGAA
>JAQFZU010000894.1:0-17779 GCA_034696185.1 Henia vesuviana | reverse complement strand
AACAGGAAATTATCTGATCATAAATTTCCAGATTTCAAATAGTTTTTTCTTATAATAAGTCAGTTATTAATTTGTTGTTCTAAATTATAATAATGCAATACTTACCATTTACTGATGGATCTTTTCTGTACAAAGTAATGCCAGCTGCAGTATTTATAATTGCATTTTGTAAAGTACAAAATTTAAAAAGGCAAAAATTGTAAAGTTTGAAAATTATAAATTCAAAATAGAATAGTCTGCAATATGTGAAAAGAAATAATAAATTTTTTTATTTAGTTATAAAAATATAGTGTTACAGTAATGCTAAAAATAAATTGTTCTAGAAAAACTTTCTTAATTGAGATGAGCAATTGCAGCTACTGTTCCCTATAGAAGGTGCAAAATTCTGTCACACATTTTAAAATCAATGATTATGTTAAATGCCTTCTGATTACAAAATGATATAAAGCAATCAAAATAATATTTAGTGTAATTATTTGACTAATGTTTAAGAAACCTTAATGTTATTTTATATTATTCATTTGCAGTTTGATTCCGACGATAATATCTCCTGGAATATGAAATCAACGTTTACTTTATCATTTCATATTATCGGTTAATTATTTCAGTGTTTTTTCTATATATTAATGTTGTAACTTTTTTGCGCCAAATAAATCAGTTTGTTATTTCCGTTTAACTAAAGTGGTTCACTTTTATTTACGATCCAACAAATAAAACAATAGTTGCGTTCAAAGCTTAAAATTTAGTTTTCTTTATATTTCGTCAGAAATATAAGTTATTTCTGACTTTTAATGACTTTCAGAATTTGTCAAAAATCAATTTTTTTGTGAACACATTTTTAGAAAATGCATTATAAGATGCACTTTTAAGAGTTTGGGCACATGCTACTGGTTGCAAAAGTCACAAAAGGAAAAAGATAAGTTAGAAATTTGGGACTTTTATAATGCAACGTTTAGAGCTTGCATTTTAAAAGTAATGACGCAAATATGATGTCATTTCCGATTGTAAAAGGCGACTTATACGATTTTTAGTAAAAGTCGTATAAGGTAAAGAGTTTTGAATGCAGCTAATTTATAAGTCTTTAATGGCTTTTTAAAATTTGAATAATGACATCTTCTTTAGAAAAACACTGGATTTTTCCATTCTAATCAGGTAAATCTTTCTGAAAATCAATTTTATGGGTATATATTTGCTCATTTATATATTAACAAAATAAGATATCTAAAAATTTCTCTTATTCAGATCAACTTGGAAGTGCACCATAAAACCATATCTAAACATATGTATTTCATTCAAAATATTTTATTTCATTTCAGTAAATTTTATTGTAACTCAATTGGATATAAATTATCCTCATATTCTGTAAAATTGTGGAATAATCATATTTATTGCAGCAGTTTCCATAAGTAATGTACCATCTGTTAATCTTATATAACCTTCAATAACCTTCAATAATTTAACTCTAACTGTTAAGTATATTTTTTAAACCCTACTCATTTTTGAGTAATAAATTTAGTATTTGCATACTTGAACTTAATGATCAAGATTAATAATTAACAGAAATAAAAAAAAACTTTTTTAAAACCATTTAAAAATTTCTAGATTTAAACATTAGTGACACACATTTTGGCCGGAAAAACCCAACAATTGCTGTCACATGTGACTACTGACAATGAATAATAATATTATATATTTCACTGTGTCAAGGAAAGATTTAAATTAATTCTTTTCAAGCACAAAAAAGAACGATGATTATGAATATTCTCCTTTTTGTATTTTTGGGTTTATTTTCATTGTCTAACAATGAACCCATTGCAGAAAGATCACTTAGTTTTCTAGAAAATACTAGAGAAAGATGGGAAGTATACAAGGATACTATAAGGAGTACAGTAAGTCTAGTTTTCTTCATAACTTGACATGTTTTGTGCACTATAACACAAATCTACCTTCAAATCATTATCTATGAGCTGAATTTGCCATATGTTAACACATTTGAAAGTAGATGTTTTATATTTTTGTTTTTACGTGGTTATTATTATAGTATTTTTAGCTAAAAACATATTCTTTTATTGATCAAATTTGGTAAACCACATCTAAGATTTTCCATGTACAAGTCAAACCTCGATATAACGAACTCGCAAATTGCGGATTGTTCGATATAACGAACAATTCGCTGTTTGTTGGTTGGTTTCTCATGGAATTAATGTTAAAAAAATCGAATATAACGAATTTCGATTTAAAGAATTATCGCTTATAGCGAACACATTTTACGAAACAGAAGTCAGGTTACCTCGATTTAAGACTCACTTCCTGTAAAAAAAATTGGCTGCCCAAATACAAAGTAAATACTGGTAAAGTTTTATTTACGATTTGTAATTTATTTTTTACGTTTTTTACGCTATTTCGTTAAATTTCGTAAAATCGAATAAATGGAAAAAAACTTCTAAATCATTCGATATAACGAACAATTTCGTTATATCAAATTCATTTATTCCGTTTAACGAAATAGTACGTTATATTGAATTCACTAATTTGATTTAACGAAATAGTACGTTATATTGAATTCACTAATTTGATTTAAGGAAATAGTTCGTTATATCAGGTGTAGCGAACTCTCGATTTAACGAACACATTTTGACAGTCCCTTCGAGTTCGTTACATCGAGGTTTGACCTGTATTTAGTGATTTCAATAAAGTTGACATGACAGCTCGCACATTAATTTAAACGTGTAAAGTTATTAGTAGTTGGAATTTTACTGCTGAAGATGCAGCAGATGCCTATTGACACTTAATGCTCGTACTTAAATCTCTCAAAGTATAAAGCTATTTCACGCATTCTGCACAATTCATCAAACTCAATTATGTCTTTATCACCTTTTTCCAACATCCAATTTGGTACTTCGTCTGCATCAATAAAAATTCACTTCATCTATTTCCCTTTTCAATATAAGACATGACTAAAACTTTACATAAATGTGAATATATCATTAAATTTATAAATGATTTATAATAATTGTGTTGAAATTTACTTAATCTATTTAAGCAGATTTATAAATGGTAAATCTCTGATTTTTTCCAGTAATTTATTTTAATGTTTTGATAATTATATACTACGTATTTTACTTACTTTTACTTCAGCCAGCTCTTATTCGTAAGCACGGTTATCCCGCAGAAGTCCACGAAACTCAGACTGAAGATGGATATCTGTTACAAATGCAAAGAATTCCACATAAGCCTGGTCATAAAGGCAAAAATGGAATACCTATTTTAATCTTGCCAGGACTAGCTTGTGACCCTAATGCATATGTGGCAACAAATGACAGTATAGGTAATGTTATATGATAAAATAATTTTTTTTCTTTTGAAATTTAGTCTTTGACTTTATTTTCTTCAGCTTATTACCTGGTCAATCATGGATATGATGTTTGGCTGGGAAATCATCGTGGCAATGTTCTTTACAGCCATCATGTTAAGCATTCACTGTTGTCAGAAGCTTTTTGGAATTTTAGGTATGGCTAGAAATGTCTTAACAATACCTAGAAGTTCTCTGCTTCTTTTGGGTGCCTTGAACGATGATAAATGATCTTCTTAGTTAATTCTTTAAATAAAATTTGACGAGGATTAACCTGTTGCAAATTATAGCATCCAAACATTAAGCTTCCATTATTTAAAAATAAAAGTTACAAATATAATGAAAATCATTAACTTTGCACAATTAATTTTCCCTCATTTTTAATCAGTCAATTTATAAATTAGTATTAATGTTAATATTGGTATTTTAGGTATAACCTGAATAAAATTAATTAAATTTGTAGTTTATTTATGTTTTATTACTTATTTTTATACTTTAGTTGGGAAGAGATGGGCAATTATGACATTCCTTCAAAGATTGACCACATTAAATTTCACACTGGCTATGACAAAATTATCCTTATTTCCTATTCCATGTCTTCAGCAGGTGCCATAGCACTTCTTGCTGGTAAACCAGAATATAATTCAAAGGTAATAAATATTTCTTCTTCAAAAAATAAAGTTTATTGAATAAAATTTTTGGTGACTCTAGATATTGAGACACATTGCTTTAGGAGCAGTGGCAATAGGACATTACCAAACATCAGTTTTGATAACACTTCTTGCTCCTTTTTATCCAGTAATGAAGGTAATAATTTGCAAAATTTAAAAATAATCTTGATAAAGGATCAGGATCAGGATTATGATAAATTTCCATGTTTTGGTGATTTCTTTTTTGGTTTTAATCTTAAGTTAAAATTCAGGTTATTTTTATCTAACAATATTTTAATCTTTATATATAATCATTTGTTTCAGTTTGCATATGGCGTAACAATAAACAAAGGTTGGGCCAATTTCTTTGCTTTTTTTGCTCTGAAATATATAGGACCAGCTTTTTGTATAACTATTGGTCAAAAAATTTGTTTGACTATGTTCAACTATTTTTTGGGTTACATGCCAGCAAGTTATGGGGTAAGGCAATACTTTTTTATTAAATAAATATTTTATTAAATAAATATTTTTATTAAATAAATATATTGATTCATTATGCCAATAAATAAAATTAATTTAATCATTATTTTTAGAAAAGAATTAGTATGACAATCAGTGATGTCACAGGTGGAACATCATTTAAATGCATGCTCCATTTGATGCAGGTAAATATATATTTACTTATAGAATAAAATGCAAAAATTAATTTTAAGGGAAATTTCCTGAGTAACTGTAATTCTTCCTCCATCTGGTTTTGTTTACTGAACTTAAGGAAATGAGATTTATAAATTAAGCAGGAAATTTCTAAACATTGGTATGAAACTGATTCTCCATTTGGAACAAAAATGAATGTAAAATATATTTATTGACTGCATTTTAGATTTATTTAAAATGTGTAAAAATTGGCACGAATATGTTATAAAGGCATTTTGCAATTCATTCTACATGTTGCAATGTCTCTTGAAATGTATTTTAAATATGCAGTAATGCATTTGCTATACTCTGAACTACATTTTATCAAAATGCATTGCAATGCATTCTTGTTCCATTTGGGTTGTATTTAGTGTTTTGTGTAGAAACAAACACTCAACATTAACTTAATGTAATTATCACAAATGAGGTTTTATTACATCTGGATGTTTATATAGTAACTTGACTTACCTTTAAAAATGTGCACAATAATAATAATAATTTAGTTCATTTTGTCCTTATAAAAAATTCCATTATTTTTCTAATTTTGTCAATTGTTGACATTCAATGTTGATCAGAATTCTGATCACAAAAATTTTAATGATTTATTATTTTTAATCACTTCTGTAATCAAAAATTATTAACAAATGAATGATGTGAAATCAATGAAATAATTCCACTATGATTGCAACCTCACAAAATTGTGACCAGCCGATGGTACGCAGTGTAGGCACAATTCCCAGATCATGCACTACCGTGTAGAACACGTGATAATTGAATGACATGGACACTTGGTTTTGGGGTTTGGGACCTTTATTGTGTCCACCGAGCCATCGTACCATCGCCTTGTCCTGGTCATCAATGGGTTTTCCTGCCCCACACTCGAGGTTTGGTCACCTTCTGATGCGGAGCAATTTCACGATTATTACCAGATTATATGGGTAGCCGTACTTACATCTCAGCCTCCTGGTCAATCCATCCACGATCGCCACCCCACTTAAGTCGATGGTCCGCTTCTGTCGGCCCGACCTCTGGGACGGTCAGGACTTTACACTCTAAGTCCAACCTCGTCGGTGGTCAGGATGCTTTTCTCTCTACTCGATGGGGTGGCGAATGCGCCCCGTTGGCTGTTGGTCATCACGTGGTGTAATTGTGGAGTCTATGGTATACCCGAGTAACCATCGGTCACGAAATAATCAAATTTTTGTAAAAAGTAATCATATGGGATATTTTTTATAATTATTATTTACAACTTTATTATTGATAAAGTCTGAAATAAACCGTTTAAAATATTTTAAACGCTTTTAACAAACCATTATATTAAATTAATTCCTTGGTGTGTTGAAAATAGAGTTTACACATGAACATTCTTCTTAAAACACTTATAAGCATAAAACTGACTCATAAACATAAGGAGAATCCGTTCTCGTAACCTTTATTTTACAAAATAAGAAAACATTAAGATGGCCCTGAATATAATTATATAAATTTTACCTGATTTCTTCTTTTCAGCAAGTCCGATATCAGGGCATGAGACGTTACGATTATGGCCGAGATGAAAACATAAGACGATATGGAAAAGTAAATGAAATTAATTATTATTCATCAAGAATCATTAAACTATACATATCAATGTCTATTCTTTCCAGCCACACCCACCTAAATACGATTTTACTCAGATTTCGTCTCCTACTACTTTTGTCGTAGGAGCCAACGATGCTGGTGGTACTGCTATCAATGTTGAACTCGTAGCAAGAGATATACCAAATGTTATCACAGTTGTAATGGATAACCCAATGTTCAATCACGCTGATTTTGTTTGGTCTGTAGAACCGGAGCAAAAGCAAAAAGTGAATGAAATGATTTTGGAAAATGTACGAAAGATTTAATGATTACATAAAACTGGTTTGAACTGTTGATTGGCATTTGCAAATTAAATACAATGTTGAGAGCAATTATTGCAGTAGTTAAATATATTATTTTTTTTCATTTAACTAAATTTGGTTATAAGAAATGTCAGACAATTGTCGTGATTTTATGAATATTTTATATATATTATTGGGGTCACAATAATGTCGCGACCTCATCGTCGTGTCCAGATGGCGGAGATTGACCGCCTTGACCTCGGCCTCTCTCCTCACCCAAAGTAGAAACAAAAGAGACGATGAGGCAGCACACTGAGGGGGTAGAGAGCAATAAACCATCATCTTTTGTTACAAATTCCTGTTGTGACGGTAGAATTTCTCTATTAACATCTTTTCGTGAAACCCCATTTAAAAATACCCCATTCGCGTAATAATCTGACTTTGTTCGTATTTTCTCACAACGTTATAAAATCGGTTTTTATTACAACCGCTCAGAATACAATTAAACAATTAATACTAAGATCACAATTAATCTATTTGCCCGTTAGATAATGACTAAGAATAACAATTACAACATTAGGTTCGTTTTCTACCACCACTGTGTGTAGACATACACAATCTCCTGATTCCACTTAATCTAATCTTTAGCATAAACTAACAAAAAAAATCATCTAAATACTAAACTAAACCTAGTTAACACTAAAACCCATTTAAACTTATCTAACTTCACGTGTGCGCATTCTCCTTAACAGGTTGCGTCCATTTTCGGTTTTCGTAGCTTGGATTGTAAAGTACACATTCTTATAACACAAATGTGATTATAAAATGTGTGACTTTTAGATTCTCGTCGAATCTGATTACTTCTGCAAAACCTGGCTAAAATTGTTCCCCTGCTTAGAATATCCTTGAAATAACTGAATTCAGTTGTTTCAGCTAATTCTAAATTGGCTAACACTGCGAAATAAAAGAAAAGGGAGACTCTGCAAGAAATCTCCAGATTGCATTCAAATTCTAAATAAAACCAACTGTTAGTTTGGGCAAAACACAGGCCGCCAAGCAAAACACGGGCCGCTAAATCACTTGAATGTACATGGGACGTTCGAACAAAATGAGTGGGAAACACGGGCCCCAGCGAAACACGAGCCGCCTCAAATTATAACCCTTGCACCGGATCCCCCAGCTTTTGTGGCCAGATGCCAACCCACAGCAAGCAGGGCACTTAAGACCGGTACTATACTGAGACAGGTTCTAGGGTTAAGACATACTTTCAGTGCAGCCCCCTTGGGTTATTAGCCCTCTGGAGCTACACTCAATAAAGTGATTTCTAAGCAAATCTACTTTATTGGTTCGTTCGAGAACTACATTGCAATCAGGCAAATATATCAAGCAAGAATCATCTGTAATTTCTCTGTCTACACAGACTTAAATAACCCTATTAATCCTCCTAATCCCTGGGGGTTGGAACTCAATCCCAGGGCTCCAAACGCCTAAGCTCCGCCCACCATCCAATTGGATGTGGGAACAAAGTTTAGCGTTTTAGGCGCCATCTATGGGCGCATTTGGCAACGACAACATGTGCTTTTGGTCTTTAATCTTTAAGGTTAACGCTAACCCTACTTTAATTAAAGTAAAACACGTGGGACATAAACTTTTAAGAACACTAAACACTTACACTGGTATGTCAAATCTCTAATTGGAGAGGTTTTAGACATGTCCAAATTGTCTAACTACGAATGACGCCACTTCCGGTCGGCCATATTGCGACAGTCATTTGGTTGACCTTTACAACCGTTACACTATCAAGGAGACCAATAGCGACTCGTCGTCGCCGAGATTGCCCATCAAATTTCCACCAGGATGGCAAGGTTATATGAGGGAATGATACAAGAAGTAGAAACAGAATCATATCCCAAAAACCACAGAAAACCAGCAACCGGAAAACAGAACCTCAAGAAACCTCAGTCAGGCCATACTACAAGAGTAAAGGAGTGATTGAGGATCGAGGTCAATTTCACCGCTGCTGAAAATGTGGGCTAGACGACAGCCAGAAGAAAAATCGTCATAGAAGCCTTCCCAGGAAGCAACGACACGTGCTCATCCGAGCGAACCCTGGGCCACAATCCGAGCCGCGTGGAGAAACTTTCCGCGACCCAAGAGTGAGTGGAGCATTGTTACTAGCCATTTGTAAGAACCACAGCTCCAAGTGTGAGTAGAAATAAATCCATTCCATTTGTATTAATTCCGTTTTGTGTTCCATTATTTCTCTATCCCATCATCGCTCAATTTAAGTAAAGAATTTGACTAGGAGTAAGTATCGGTCAGGATAAATTAATTAGAAAACCGAAGCACAACACAATGACCAAAGTACATAGTAAATTTTAAATGCATCTTGTTTTTACAGACTTTGTCCCCTCTCAACTGACTGTATCAATTGAAATGTTTTTGGTGTTTCTTTATAAGCATATTTTTGATGCCCTAATATATCACCAAGATTCTCATAATACAACACTAATAGCTCTTTTAAGAACTAAGATTAGAAAGAGTATGCTTCAATATGCTATGCACACTACTGTAATAAGGATTGCACTTATTGGGCAGTAATTTGTATTAAATTCCAAAAACTCTTGTCCTAATTTTAACAGGTTTATAACTTTATCAGATAACATACATTTAAAACAATTTTGAATATACATATTATAGATATACATTAATAAAAAGAAATTTCAAAGGAAAAAAAAAACAATAAATACATGGTTTAATATGCCAGGTCCTTAAACAATAAAAAATGTTATTCTTCAATACAACAGCTGAAGATAATTACAGCATTTGAATCTCATCAGATAATCAGTTTTAACTTTCAGTTATATCATTTTGTGCTTTCATTTATATCCTAAAATTAAGCAAACACAAACAACTTTAAAATGAATTTTTACTTTGTTCTATACCTAATATGTCTTCCCCTATTGTGCTTTAAAATTTCTCATTCTACCAACAACTTAACATCAAAATTAAGAAACCTAATTCAGAGAAAAATCAATGAATACAAAGATTCTATCGAAGACACGGTAAGTGCAGCCAAACCAATAAGTACATTACAATAGTCTAGGTATTTATAATTTTAAACTTCAAATTTCAGTCTGTTCGAATCCAGAAACTCGGATACCCATTGGTTGACTATGAAGTAGAAACTAAAGATGGCTACCTTATTAGGGTTCACAGAATTTCGCATGGGTTCCGGAAAAATGGCATTAGTGGAAAACCAATTTTAGTTCTTCCTGGATTATCATGTTCGGCCATGATATTTGTTAGAACTAATACTAGTATAGGTAATCTTATAATGAATGTACATTTGTGTGCCTTCTAATTTCCTAATTTTGTATATCCCATATGGAACAAAAATGCATGAAAAATATATTTGTTGAATACATTTAAATACATTTAAAATATACAAGAATTGGCACAAATATATTATAAATGCATTTTTGTTCCATTTTAATGTCATATTCATTCAGTAACAATAACATAGAACACACATTAGATAACATTAGAATGTCTAAATGTCCCATCTGATTTCATTTATTATATTTTTGTAGGCCTATTTTTAGCTGATCAAGGTTATGATGTGTGGTTAGGAAATAGTCGAGGTGATATCCATTATAGTAGACATTTGCGTTACACAAAGCGAGATTCAGAATTTTGGGATTTTAGGTATGTTACAATTGAGAAATAAGTGAATTAAGCAATATTAAAAATCTGGTAAAGATAATTCTGAATTTAACAATGCATTGATCCACTTTATTTCCAGTTGGGAAGAAATGGGTTACCATGACTTTACATCCATGATAGACTTTGTTTTAAAATCAACCAATAATAGTCAATTAATTCTTCTGAGTTATTCTGTATCAACAATAGGCTCATTTGCATTTTTGAGTACTTATCCGGAATATAATAATAAGGTTAAAATACATATCAAACTTAGTATTTTAATTTTAAATTAATTTTAAATTTATAGATTGAACTCCATGTCACTCTAGCACCAATGTCAATTGTGCCTTACCAAACCTCCGTAGTTATATCTGCATTTATGACACTCTATGATACCTTAGTGGTAACAACCAAAGTTTTTAAAAAATATTATTTATTAGTATTTCCAACTGATTATAGTGTGCATTGAATTAAATTGGTTTTAATTAGTAGACTTTATTATTATAAGCAAGTGAATATCTTTAAAAATGTTATACCAACTCTTGAGTCAAGATTATCTGTAATTACACGTCAAACCTCGATATAACGAACTTGCATATTGCGAATTGTTTAATATAACGAACAACTCGCTGTTCGTTGGTTGGTTTACCATAGAATTAATGTTAAAAAAATCGGATATAACAAATTTCGATTTAACGAATTATTGCTTATAGCAAACACATTTTACGAAACGGAAGTCAGGTTACCTTGATTTAAGACTCACTTCCTGTAAAAAAATTGGCCGCTCCAATCCAAAGTAAATACTCATGAAGTATTATTTACAATTTGTAATTTATTTTTTACGTTTTTTATGCTATTTTGTTAAATTTTGTTAAATTGAATAAATAGAAAAAAATTCTGAATTATTGAACATAACAAACTATTTCGTTATATCGAATTCACTAATTCGATTTAATGAAATAATTCGTTATATCGGGTGTAGCAAACTCTCGATTTAACAAACACATTTTGACAGTCCCTTTGAGTTCGTTATATCAAGGTTCGACCTGTATTAAAAATTTGTTTTATTGTTAAAGGATTCGTATAACAGGTTTGGTGATAAAGGATTGCTCAATACTTTAGCATTCAACACCACAATGTATATTGCACCTGCCATTTGCTTAACTCTTACTTATGAGCTTTGCCAATTCCTCATGTCTCTATTTGTTGGATTCTCACCTAGATCTTATGAAGTAAGTAAGCATTGTAAATTATGATCAAGAATAACATTGTCAATTATAAAATCAGCAACACATGCAATGCAACAGTTCTTGACCATGATTGTACAGTAACAAATTTCATTCTGAATAAAATATTTAAAAACATTCCATTTCAGCAAACCATTGGTATCATTGCTCATGATCTCAGTAGTGGAGTTTCAATCAAGACATTTCTTCACATATTACAAGTATGAACTTAATGCATTAAACACATTCAATCATGAGCAAACAATACTTAATTTTGAATAATATGATTAATAATTTATTATCTTTTAATTCTAAAACTTTTTTATTGAGCTTTATGGATCTTAAAATTGAAAATTTTGATCAATTGCAAAATCAATCAAAATATGAGTCATTTTTAGTTTGTGATACTACATATTAATTTGTTAACATTTAACTTAACTGTTTCCTTACTTAAATTTTCCCAAATGTTCATTATTTAGTACTGAAATAACCAGAAATAATACTACGAATTAAAGATATTGACATCTGGAACTTGGCTTCACCCAGTTCCACGTATAGCCACTAGCAGCCAATTGGGACATTAAGCCATATCACCCTCGCCCCCCTCACCTAGTTCCAAGTACTAACATTTTTAAAGAATATTATTACCAATAATCTCATGAACAAAAACTGTTATTTGGCTCAATTATACCACGAATTAAACCCCTGATCCAGTTCAAACACTTATCAAAACCAGCTTCCAGGTCAGCCAGTTCATTGTTTGGCATTTGACAAGTGGTATAATCATATAAAACAAGGCCGTCTTAAGAGGGGAGGGAAAAGGCTAATTGGACCTGGGCCCAGGGTCCCGAGCTGAAAAGCAAACACACCCAACCTGATAAGAAAAAGATAAGGATAAAAAACGATAAGAAAAACAGAACTTCTAATAGGATGAATAGGATTATACCCCATCGTAGGCCTGTTGCTACTGAGGAGGTGTGATGTCCTTGAGTGTTCTTTCTCGTGTAACGTCTCGACATCATTCATCGGAGGCTGTCGTTATGATTAGTAGGCTGATTGCAACTGAAATCAAAAAAATTTAAATAAGAAAAATATCAATTTAAAAATGTTTTAATCATATAATTAGCCGATCCGGCTTGGAAAATTTGCAAAGCCCTGTGCGAAATCCAATCACAAGCCTTTTTGAATTTTTGCAATAACTGTGGCATGCCGGATCTTGACAAGTGCGGGGCCTTAGAAGACGCGGAGCCCTGTGCAGCTGCACACTCTGCACCGCATTCAGGCCGGCCCTAAAAATTAGCTTATATAAATCTGGCTTTATGTAACAAAGAATAATTTGTGGGGAGGATGGAGACTTAATATAGAGCCTAAATAAGGTAAGACCCATTTAAAATTTATGCCAGAGCCCTAAGAAATCTTAAGACGGTCCTGATACAAACATAAGTCAAAAATCTTCTCACAATTTGCTTTCAAAGTAAGATTTATATAGAAATTATTGATAGTTACTTATCTTACATTCTTCATCTAACTTCGTATAATTTTTATCAATTATTTCTCTTGCAGCAAATAAAATTCAAAGAATGTAGGCGATACAGTTATGGTCCTGACGAGAATCTCAGGAGATATGGACAAGTAAATAATTTCAACTTTAATTTTTAAACTTATAATTTATTATATATTATTTTTAGGAATTACCACCAGCTTTTCCAATTGAAAAAATTACAACACCTACTGTGTTAATTCATGGAATTAGTGATCCGGGATGTAATCCATTAAATGCAGAAATGATGTCTAGAAAATTACCAAAAGCTAAAAAAGTCCAATTGAATCCAACAATGTTCACTCACAATGATTTTGTCTGGTCCAGTGATACAGCTCTTAGAGATTATCTCAATGGAATTATCCTTGAAAATCTAAAAATAGAAAACATGAATTAAAATTGAATGAAATAATTTAACAATAAAAAGTAATAAACAATTAAACACTACATCATCCATGATTTACTAGGCTTAAAAATTCATTCAACATGAGTAAAAAAGGATTACTATTAAAAGAAACAGAGGGTGACGTGTCTTTTACTTTGGTTGACGAAAACGAGCGTAAATGGCATTTCCCAGCACACAAAATCATCCTGCGATTGGCAAGTCCAATCTTGGACGAGATTTTCACAAAAGACGAGCAAAACAACGAACTCAAACTGCACAATATCAAACCAAACACATTTAAAAAGTTCCTCAAGTAACTAAAAAACCATTTCAAATCATCCAACTCCACTTTTAACCATTTCCAATTACCCAAAGGTTCATTTACGAAGACGAACTAACCGTCGAAACCCCCGAAGAAGTTGGCCAACTATTACAAGTCTCTCAGAAATACATGATCAACCCTTTAATAGCCAAATGCATCGACGAATTATTAAAAATGTTAAACAACGATTCGTTTCTAACCATTTACCCATTGATCAAAACAATCGAAGGCGAAGGCAAAACCAAACTCTTGCACAAATGTCTGTTGCACCTCGACGAAAATGCGGAGGAAATAGTTAAAAAGAAGGGCTTCGTCGATACCGAATTATGGATCATCGAAGAAATCCTCGAAAGAGACTCGTTAAACATCGACGAAATCGATTTATTCAAAGCCGTCACTTTATGGGCACATTTTGAATGCTCCAAACGTAAATTGCCAATAACAAAAGACAACATTCGTAGTATTTTAGACCGACTTTTCTATAAAATTCGTTTCCTAACAATGTCAATCAAAGAATTATACGAAGGTCCATTCTTAACGAGTCTTTTATCGAACGAGGAAAGAGAATGTTTTCTCAAATACAAACGTGATCGATCGTTCACGTTAAAGGACCCGTGGATAGTGAACGTTTTAACCCGCGAACGATTCATGGTCAACTCTGATTGGGTCAATCTTATGGGATCTACGAAACAATACGACGTCTGTCGACAAAAAGACGTATTACACGTGGCTTTTACTCGTGATGTTATTATGACCGCTTTAACGTTCTTAGTTAATATCGAATGGACAGAAACGGTGATGATTCACGGCTCTGTGTGGGATTTTGAGCATAATTTAATACATCGGTGGCATATTAAGCAGAATGTGCAATTAAATGGCGAATCCGTAGTCCAGCAAATGGCGGTCGAGTTGAATGTTGCTATGGAAGCGTATAAGTGCTATGTGTTGAAAGTCAAGTGTTTGAAAGGGAAATTATGTAATACGAAAGGCGAATGTAATTCAATGACAGTTTCGGCAGTTACGTTATCTGGTGGTGATAAGGAGAACGAAAATGTGCCAATGGCAAATTTTAGGTGTGGTAAAGCATTCAAACCTAGTAAAGATATGGAATATAATATTTTTTGGAGGAATCATTTCAATCAAATCAAACCGAATGATGATAATTTGGATACGGCGGTTCAATCTGTCAAATATTTTATTGTGAAATAAATAAATTTTAAATTATTTTTTTATTTTTGTCAATAAAAATTGAACACTTGTTGTTATAAGCGTTTCTGGGTTCAGTTAAAGACATTTTGAAGATTTTTAAGGTAAAGTTTTTTTGGTGGCATTTTTGCAGCCATTTTGTCTTATTTAAAAAGTAGTTGGCAAAAGTGTTGAAAGGAATGTCGGTTTGGTAAAACTTTCGATCACTTTGTTAAATTACCCATAAACTCACAGGGGATTGTCCATTGATCTAAAACCGTTTTTTAGGGTTCAATAGGGGGGGGGGGGGGTCAACATTCAGAAAAAAAGTGTACAAGATTTTGAAATCCTAAAACCCAGCCATAATATTTTGGATTTTCATAGGAATTTTATAGGAATTTCACCAGATTTCATGAATGATTTTATAGATTTCAACAGATTTCATGAATTATTTTATGGATTTCAAAGAATTTCAAAATTTCAGAAGATTTCAGACAATTCCAGGATTTCAAAAGATTTCAGAAGATTTCAGAAGATTTCAGAATTTTCGTGGATTCCAGTGAATTTCAGGATTTCAGTAAATTTCATGAATGATTTTATGAATTTCAAAAAATTTCACTGCATATTTCAGGATTTCAGAATATTTCAGAGGATTCCAGGATTTCAGAGGATTTAAAGATTTCAGACGATTTCAGAAGATTTCAGGAGTTTAGAAGATTTTAGTGGATTTCAAAGGATTTGAAATCTGACATCTCGCACTTGTACGAGATTTTAGTGGATTTCAAAGGATTTGAAATCTGAGATCTCGCACTTGTACGAGATTTCAGTGAATGTCGCCTTCACGGTTTCTCAACTGAAACCAATGCATAAAATCGTTTTCAAAAACTGCTAAAGTTATAAAAACAGAAACATTTTGAATGTGTTTCGTTACATCAAGATTCAACCCCGTTACATCGAGGTTGTTGGTTTTGACGAAGTAATTAAAGCGATATTAATTCGTAGCGCGCTCAGAATGACTTTTTTGATTAAAACAAGATATAAAATGAAAAAAAAAGTCAATTTAAACAACGTAAACAACAATTAGTAATTAATAAATGTCTACATTTCGAGATTACGAGTTACTTAAGCGCCATTTGCCAGTATAAAACCGAGCCAATTTATAATGATTTTAATGACTTCAGATATGCTGGAAATGAAGTGAGTGTGAAATTTGTCACTGTTAAAACAACAAACCACTAACGATCGCAACTCGAAAATCACGAAATGAAGACACACTAACCAACGGTCATGATTCTTCCTCTCATTACCATTTTCCAATCCTATTAACGCTGATTCGAATTCACACCTGAATTAATTCAATTACTTGATTAAGTAAATTAACGCTTTAAGAGTTTTAAATAAAAAATTAAAATTAAAAAAAAATGGAGTGCCATTAGGGATTTGTTCTTATTTTACAGAGTGAAACTCCCTCTGGTGACCGAAAAGCGAGGACAAATTGTTTTTCATGGGTTTCTAAATCGAGCACGCGATAAAGAGATTAAGAGCATCGAGTCTGTAATTTGAAGAGCGAGTGAAGCGACTAATTTATCTTCGTTTATACTGTCGATATGAGAAATGAGATTTGTGCGCATTGGTGAAATGGCTGTTTGCTATGTTTAATTGGAATTTTTTTTTAAATTATTTCTATGGTGTGAGGGAAGGGGAAGGGGGAAGGTTTGTTTTGGGTTTTTTTTGGGTGTGTTTTGTTTGTTTGTTTGTTTGTTGAGGTTATTTTGTGTTTTTAAATTGTTTGCTTTGGTTATAAATAGGGAATTGGGTTAAATGAGTGTTGGATTTGATGTTTGTTTATAAATTGACTAATTTGAATAAATTTTTATTGTTTTTATATATTTTAACACTTAATATTTAATGAGTTTTAGTTTTTTTTAGTAAATTTAATAATTTTAATAAATTGGAAATAATAATTTTTAGACAAATGAAAGTTTTGTTGATTTTATAATTTTGGCCTTGGAGCGCTCCGCGCCAGCTTGTGACGGATTGTGAGTGTCCTGAGATTTGATTCAAGTGTTAAATTGTTCCATTTAACGTGTTCTTGCTGCTAGTTACTAGTATTTTATTGATAATTTATTTTAAATTTAATTATTAGTGTTTTTTGTCCAATTAACAATTTGAATAAATTCAAATAAATTGTCAATAAATTGATCCCAGTATATTTTAACAAAATTACAACAATTTAAACAAATTTAACAGTTAAATTTAACACCAATAATTTCGAATATTCACAAAAATTACCAAAAACATTAAAAAAAATTAAAATATCAACAATTCCATTCGCAATTAATCACCAACCCAATTAGTTGTATAACCTCACACATCCAACCTTCAACACCAAATTCAATTCCCACAACCAAAAACTCTCAATTACCAACTTTTAACAAACTTAACTCGCACAATTAATCACACAAAACTGTCAACTCTCAACTTCCAACAACTCTCTAAACAAAACTTTCGCTCAAACCCCCCCACATCACTCCCTTCTTTACAAACCCTTAAAAATTTACATCAAAATACCACTAATTTATTCACGGGGCCACAGAGTTCAAATCGAAACCCGACCCGGATCAAACGATCGAAAAAGGGACTCCATAATTCATCATCATCACCAGAAATGGGATCGACCTCAGTTACTTTGGCGGCCACCAGAGGGCGCGCGCCAACATCGAAAGACCGCCTCAAACGAAGCACTAAAACTTTTTTAAGAGATTATACGATTAGATGCAACAAACACGACGTTGGTTTTCCCTCTTTCGCTTATTGCACTCGTTTTACGTCTTCTTCCTTGCCTAAGACTCGCACCAA
>JAQFZU010000893.1:0-17814 GCA_034696185.1 Henia vesuviana | reverse complement strand
TTTTTTTTCTTTTAAAATTTTCTACTTACTTGCAGAAAGCGTTCCCTTTTGGATTGGATTCGCAGGAGGCGCCATTCTTGCAGGGGTTGGGCGAACACGAGACGATGGCTACAAAAATTAAAATATTTTTAAAAAAAATTTAAAATCGATCAAAGTCAATCACAAAAATCCATCGAAATCACTTAAAATTCGATAGTCGCATCTAATCGATATTCACTTTTAACCTTTGATTTTAATTCACCCCCAAACCACCCCCCCAATTAAACCCAACTCCAAAAGTCCAAAAAAATATATGAAAATCATACCAAACAAACGATTTTTACTATCATAAAATTTTACTCAAATCGCCACCAGATGGCGCTCAATCGGATAATTAAAACAAAAATTACTGATTTTCCCATTAAATTACGAATAATCTAAAATTTTTGGAATTTTTGAGATTATTTACCCCCTCCCCCTCCCCCCCCACTGAATTTTTTATATTTTTAAATCCAAATAAATTCGATGTCGTAGTTATTGACGACTCTTTTCAGTCCCCCAAAACCTGTCTTGGGACAATGTAATAGAATTTTCAGGTGCAATTTGGACAAAGAAGGAAGAAGAAAAAAAAAGAAGGGTAAATGGCCGCTTTTACGCCCTCTTCCAGTTCTCCCCCCTTACCGTATAAACTTAAGAAGTGTTTCTTCAAACTTTTCCCATAAGATTCAGTTTCACCACTTCTTAATAAGTAAAAAGGGAAAAAAATTTATATGGAGCATCGTCTTGCAACAGCTTTTCATCCACAGGAAATACGGGGGCAACAGATGGAACATCTCGACTGACACAGGTCGCCATATGTCCCTCCCCGACATTTTTTTTTTTAATTTTTTTTCTTTTTTGGGAAAACATTTTTTAATACCACCCACACTTTTCGAGAAACCATTTTTTATATTTTTTAATTTTAAAAAAAAATTTTTTTTTAAATAATTTTTTATTTTAGAAAAAATTTTTTAAATATTTAAATTTTAATTTATTGGGATTTTTGTTGATTTTTGTGTATTTTTATCGTTTGATTATTAGGATGCACAGATGCCGTTGTCGAGTCGGTTTGAATATGGCAGCTGTTGGTGCGGGGGAATGCACCGAAACGGACCAATAGGAAGCCGGACCAACCGCCTTCGTTCGGGGAACCCATTTAAAAATCCATTGAAACCACGAGGACCTTAAATTTAATTTTTTAACGGAATTAAAACAACTTAAATTAACCAACACTTCAAATCCCTTAGTTTTCACCCTTTTTTCAAACCAATAGCAAATTCCCATTCATTTTAAACGTAAACAAAAACATTGGATTTTAACGGCGAATTTTGAATTCGCGTATCCCCACGCGTGAGTCAACACTAAAATAATCAACTAAAAATTATTTAAACTTTTCGAAACCCCTAAACACAATCAAATTTTATTTCCTTCATATTTAATAAGAAATTTTTTTTTTAAATTTCAATTTGCGACTCGAATCCAACAGGCTTCGGGCCATCCCGCGGCATTTAATTTGTAAGGCCAACAATTCCGAACTATTTCGTTTCGTATGTTATAGAATATGTTTTTTTGAGCTTACCTTGAACACTGTTTACTCCAACGATGATCAAAAGTCCAAAAATCAGTAAACACATTCCGATTTGGGATTAATCCGTTAAAAAGTTTTTTTTTTTTCCTTTTCGCCGACTACATGAATGATGTTCTATGATGAAATTCAATAAAAAACAGTGTAATCCGTGAATATGACGATGTTTTTTTGTAATTAAAAGAAAAAAAATCGCCGATTCCTCAATCTCCAAAGGTACTGTCCCTACACTTGGAGACCGAAGTCAGCGAATGCGACCCCTATTGTGGCCCGCAACTGTGAGCAACTCTGTATCACTCCGCTCAACTCGTGGGAAAATCTCACGATTCGCACTTTTTAACTCTAAATTACTTGAAACTAGAATTTTAGTGAATAAAATTATTTTAAGGGATCCCTTAATTAGTTAAATGATTAATATTTGAATTTTAAAATTA
Source organism: Henia vesuviana (assembly GCA_034696185.1). Classification (NCBI taxonomy): domain Eukaryota; kingdom Metazoa; phylum Arthropoda; class Chilopoda; order Geophilomorpha; family Dignathodontidae; genus Henia; species Henia vesuviana. Next base: position 15,777 of record JAQFZU010000893.1, on the reverse strand, counting down.
GATTTTTAATTTTAATCAATAATTCGACTTGGGACTAACTTTTCAATGCTCGGAAGGATACAACCGCGTCACTCGGTTCAACAAGTTGCTCTTAATGACCAATCAGAGATGGTTTTCGAAGCCCTAGAGGCGAGATTCGGACGAAAAAATGTGGAACTTTAAATTAAAAACTCGTCGACTATAAATAAATAAAAAAAAATTATTTATTTCACCATAATTTTTATTTAAAAAAAAAAAAAAAAAAATTCCAAATACAAAATCCATTAACAAACAAACAACGAAATTAAATCATTTTTAAATTTAATTTTTTTTTAAATCTAAAAACAATTAAAAACTTTGTTGATACTTTCTTTTTATTCCCCCCACATCTTTAATCTTTTGCTGAACTGTTGAATTTGAAATAGGTTCGAGCGCCACGTGACCGGAAAAGTGCTTTGAAAGCGTCTGTCGTCCCGTTGGTAATTTCATTCCCCGAACTGCCGCGTGGCGGCGCGTGTCCTTTACAAAGTTACCCTTAGCTTTGTTCTAGTGGTTGTGGGAAAGTGAATTTTCGAATCGGGATAAAATTATACACCCTTTACATTAACCAAATGGATGGGTCTGGTAGTGGAATCGATGAGAAAAATAATAATAAATTTAATTTAATCACTGAATAAATTTTATTTGTTACTTTTTAGTTACAAAATGTCGTTTTCTAATGTTAACTCGTAATCTAAGGTCAACGTGCCCCTGATTTCACAAGTAAATAGCAAAACTACTGATAACATGTGGCACGAGTCTGTATGTCTTTAATGCCACGCCTTCCACCTGCCGAGTTTTGTTTTCTTAACCTCGTTTCTCAGCGCCGTGATTTACCATTATTCGCATATTTTAATCTCTAGTTTTAATGAATGGTTTATTATTTCGTTTCAATTTCAAATTTAAAGCCCTCATCTGTAGAGCCTTGGGACTTCCGTTAGCTTTTCCTGTTTTATGTGTGGGAATGGATCCGCCCACATTTCGAGTTTTGCTTCGTTTACGTAAAACGGGAAATGAACATGCATTTACCGAGAATAAAAGATTTTTAACAACGTTTGAATTAAAATTATTCAAATCCTGTTTTAAAGTAATTTTATTTTATTTCAAAACGTTCGAGTTGAAATTTCAAACCGTTTGAATTTCCCGCGCACTGACGTCATCGGCTAACTCGGCCCGCCATGTCTAGACTTATGACGTCATCGAATATCGTCGCGTTGTTTTTAGGCGTAAACAAGCATGGTTCGTAAGTTGAAATATCACGAACAGAAATTACTAAAAAAATTAGATTTTCTCGCATCGTCGAATGCCGAAAATAATCTTAAAGAAGTGAAAATACTTCGTAGGTATCAAATACAGAAACGAGAGGACTACACTAAGTAAGTTTGAAATGGTTTGCCTCAACGTGTTATTTTAATTGAAAAATATTAATTTGATGTTTTATTTAAGGTACAATAAATTATCGAGACATATTCGTGAATTGGCGCGAAAAATTAAAGATTTAGACCCAAAAGATCCGTTTAGATCCGACTCGACTTCGCAGTTGATCCAGAAATTGTAAGTTTTTAATTTGTGAATTAAAATTCCAATGTCTTTATTAGTTCTTTGTAACATAATTAGAATTTACGATGACATTTGATTACATCATTAAAATATTTTAATGATGTTTAAACAGGTTTATTAAAATTTTTCATTTTAATAATGCACTGCATTAACGAAGTTGCTTGTTTTGGTATTGTAAACTCTGTTTTTTGGGGTTTTCAAGAAATGAATGGTGATGGCACTGCTCTTATTACATTGAAAAACTGATGTTAAACATTTGTTAAATCCTGGTTCATGTATGTAAAAAAAATTAGTTGAAAAGAGGATTCATGAATTTTTAAAAAAAATTAAAATAAAAATTAAAAAATAAATCTTGTTAATAAAGAACAGCACTGTCTGTGCTTTGAATATGAATGCAACATCATTATATTTTCTTGTCATAGCACTATTTTTATAGAACAATAATTTTGAGTTTATTAAGTTTGACCTTGTAGTTTGCTTTAATTCTGTTCAAAATAGACTCATTTGTAATCAGTTAAAGTAAAGCTGAGTTTTGAAAATAACAGTGTTGAGAACTTTGGTCTGATGGAATCAACAGATGCTGAATCCAAATCACTGTTCAAATAGATTGGATTGTATATTTTTAATGATATGACTGAGATAACTTAAATTTAAGTGATTTTGGGTAAGTCAGTTAAATTTTGTATTTTAATTTTTTTATGGTTAAAATTACAAATAATTTTATATTAAGACATTATTGGATTATCATAACTGTCACTACTAGTGAAGTGATAAGCAAATAACTTGTGGCTTGTAATGTAATTACATGGGGTGAATTTTTTCATTTATTGTTGCACACTTTAAGCTGTCAGTTGTAGTATCACTTATAACACTATAAATAATTCTATAAATAAAATTTTATGAGAATGGATGCTGGGAGATGGCTTATTCTCACTTGTAATATCGTGAGTGTAGGAGCAAAATTGTCGATAATTTTCTCGTCACGAATCATGTTCAAATGATAATTTTATTAATGATAAGTTTCGCATGAGAAATTATCACAACAGTGTGTTAATTCAGGCAGAAATAGAAGTAGTGTATCAATGCTGATTCAATGGATCTTTCACAATCAATGCAACAAATCTACAAAATTTATCGGTGGTCTCATCAAGATGAATTAAAAATAACATTATTTGTGATTAAATGGATGTTTAATTATTGCGAGTTAGTGTTAACTGGAGTTTAGCTAATATTAAATGCATAGGATTTAAACAGAGTTTAGAGTTTAACTGGTGTTGATAAAACCCGTTCAGGAATGGTTCACATTCCAAGCATAAGCAGCCGAAAACACTCTAAAGGCACAGATTTGTAATCAAAAATCCAAGAAAACCTACTTCGTAAGTAAATCTGGGTGCACTCGGTGAGACCGATGCCCTCTCGGATCATCCCTCCATTCCCTTTTGTCCAGTTTGATATTAGCCACACCAAGTTAGATATAAAAAGAAGAAAGAAATGTATTGATGATGATACGCGAGTAGAATTGTGCAACTTCTCACGTTTATAGGGGCCCTTGTCCTTTCACTTGCTCAGCCCGCGGCAGCATTCCTCTACTTGGGGTGGTGTTGAATATGGTCGGCATATCTGACGACCTTGAAATGTCCACTTTATTTCTTTGTATACGTGAGCTTAGCCCGGGTGCATTGATCACCCTGTGGGGAGTCTTAAAATCATTTGTCTTAATGTTGGACTGTAGATTAGATCTAAGACTATTTTGAATTTCACGTGTCGTTGAGTTGGGTGGGGAAAAGTGAGTCGGTGGTTAATTCAACAATTTCGTTACCCCACCCCATTTTATTGGCTCCAGACTTAATTGAAAAAATGCAAAACTTTATTGTGTGTGCAACATGTATTAGAATGTTTATTTTTTCAATTTAAATTTTATATTTTTTTTTGCTTTTTAATTTTAAAATTCTACATCTGCTGGGTTGTGGGAGTCGGTTTACAGCATCATCTACACATCAACATGTGGTTAACACATGCCCAGTACACTCCCTTCTCACAATTGCGGGGGTGGGATTTTCAGTTAGCTCCCTCTCTTCAAACTACCCCGACATTACACCCTAAAAGTCGCCTTCAAAACTCACCCTAGCATAGTATAAACAAAAGTTTGGGGCCAGACGTTGAAATTTTGAAGTTTATTATTCTTAAAATTATTTATAAATTTATTGTTATGATTATTATTATTATTATTGTTATTATTATTATTATTATTATTATGATTATTATTAATGGTTATTATAGTTAGTTAATAGAGGTTTGTGATTATCGGAGGTTTTCATTGCTTTCCAGTACTGAATTTCGGTAGCGAAACTGGTAAGTTAGTAGTCTTGATATACGATGATTCTTTTTTGAAAATGGGGTTATTTTATAAACGGTTGGTTTACGCAGGTGGGAATTTGCTCTTATTTTCCCCCCTTTAAAAAACTGTTGAGATGATTCTCAAAAGGGACAAGTTATGGAGCAGATGCAGTTGGTGTTTCTTGTCACTTGTTTCTATGAACATGAACTGGAAAAAAAATATTTTTTTTTAAAGTATATCTCCCCTTTCCCTCCTTTAATCCACTACCCCAGTACAGGGGAATATTTCTAGGTCACAGATCAAGGCTGCAAAGTCTGAGAACTATTTCCAAACACAGCTTCAGCTTATTTATTTATGTACCAAACTTCATTTATTTATTTACACTAAAACAGTTTAATGGTCCAGCAACAATTGTCCAATTCTGAAATAATCAAAACTCCAGTTATTATCAACCACCCCTTAAGACCAACTTAGATTTTATAACTGAAGGAACCAGTTGTCAAAACACTTTTTTATATGGTTTTTGAGGTTAGCATCCAGCATTAGGTGGCTAAGAGCCGAACAAAACCCTAATTCCGGGCATAGTCGACCCCCGTAGCTTCGAATCAATGTAATGTCTCGCAGTTAGCACAGTACAACTCCCCGGGACGTTGTAAAACAATTTAGCCACCTGTCATAAAATCATTGAGAGTGTAATTAAACTACCTGTAAATTGGAAAGGGATGGGGGAAGCTGGAGGTAGGTAATTTGCAAACAATCCGCACCCTTGACGATTGTCCCACTTTTTTTTATATTTTTAATACCCTTGGGAAGGAAGTTAAGGAAATGTCCATACTTTTTCAACCCATTTAATAATGTGGGAAAGTCGAGGGTGGAGTGTTGTAGGTGGGAGTTTAGTAGCGCGTGGCATCACGGGTATTAAGGTTTTTCCAGGGGGTTAAGTACTAAGGGATACTAATTCGTGGGAATCGGGGGTGGTTAAGTTTCTCGACGTTAATTTTTAATACACTCGAATCAAAGTTCCCGTTTGCTAATCTGATTTAACGCGATGTGAGTTTATGCGTAAATAACGAGTTTGGACGTAATCTAAATGGGATTTAAATACTATATTTCTTGGACTTAATTTTTCTATTTTAATACTTGAATGTGTGGCGACATGTTACATATAGCCATAGTAGCCGATTAGTACAAGCCATGTCACCACCATTTTAATACATTTTGTAAATTTTTATAATTTTATGAAAATTGTTACAATGTTAGCAACATATTGAGCGGTTTCGGTTAGGCCTATAACTTTCGGTACTGGATTTTATTAATACAAATTTGGTATATTTTCAAAGGGTTAAGTCAGGGCTATGAGAATCGCATTCTACTGCAACTTGTCGCCCTCAACAGGTTCTCGCGAAATCACCCTTGAGCCAGTTGTTGTCCGGTTGGCATAACAGCAGGCCACTTGTATGTATACAAGAGTTACCCCTCTACCCATTCACTCACCCACCCATCCTCACTTGCCCCATTTTTTTTATATTTTTCATTTTATGACGGATCTTTGTACGAGGGGTTTGGGCGAGAGGGGGTTGATACTTAATGAGTGCCCATTGTACACTTGTTGAATAGCCACGTGGTTAGCACGACGGTCGGCGGGGTGCCCGGGAAACACTGGGAACCGACTCAAATCTCCCTTCCACCCACAATACATTGTTAAAATGATATGGCGCGAGAAAACCCACGTGTCAAATTTTTACTTGGCATTTGTTTGTGGGAAAGAAATTTCCGATATCCCAAGTGACACGGGTACTGTTGGAGTAAAGTTTTTCCCTAATAAATTTACGGTGTTTTTTAAGGGGGGGGGGGGAGAAGAGTCGAAATCTCCCCCGTCCTCCCCCTTACTTCCCAGTATCCTCCTCTTTCACCCCATCTGTTTAATTGAAATTTAAACTGCTGTTCAATGTAGCGGCGGGGATTTATTTAGTGACTCTTGGGGCTCGGGTGAGATAAGGAGGATTCACGAGGTATTTTTGGTTCGTTAAGAGTCGAATTAATGCGATACTGGAAAATGTTTCGAAATTTTCCGTTCCGAGTCTGAGTGGCACCGAAAATGAGAAACGACTTTTTGTTTTTTATTGCTTTATCGGAACCACTCGATTCTATCGGGTTTTTAATGAATGGGTTGTTTGTGTAAAATTGTGCTGTTTATTGTACGATGGTTTTTAAGTTTATGTTGATTTTTTTTAAGTGTTGATTAATAATAATGTTGGGTTTTGTTAGGTATTCGATAGGGTTAACGAAGACGAGGCATAATCTCGAGGTTTGCGATAATGTGAGCGCTTCGTCGTTTTGCCGGTAGGTTTTTTTTTTTTTTTTTGGTGGGGGATTTTGTGACTTGTGGGGATGAGTCTATCTTGTTGTTATATTTAGGAGACGATTACCAGTTATTATGGTGAATAATAACATGACACAATCTATGAAGATGGCTATACAGTTCATTGAACAGGGACATGTTCGAGTTGGGACTGAAGTTGTGATGGATCCTGCGTTTTTAGTTACGAGGTTTGGATACGAAGTTTTTCGTTTTTATTTGTTTTTAATTTGTTTTTAATTTTTTTTAAAGGAATTTGGAAGATTTTGTTACGTGGGTTGATGCGTCCGCGATTAAGAAGAAAATTATGGAATATAATGGAATGGTTTGTTATTGCTTTAATAACGTTTTAGAATTTTTTGATATGATTTGTTTTTAATTTTTAGAGAGATGATTTTGATGCGATGAATTAAGATCTTTTAACAACACTTTGTAAAACTTAATAAATAAATCAATTTTTTACTGAATTTTGATTTTTTTCGAATTTCTGTTTGCATATTTGTCGTGTTTTAGTTTTATATTTAATACGAGATTTTCTTGAATGTTTTGAATGTCGGCCCCCTGGTATTTACATAAATATAAAACTGACAAGTATGCGAACAAAGTTTTAGTAATTTGTCAGTAGGTGTCGCTAAGTCATTGCTAAACAAATAATATGAACAATCCCGTTTGTGAATAAAATTAAAAACATAACTTCTACGAATAATTTAACCTTCTCACTCTAGATTTCCCATTGATACAGACAACAAAAAACACAATTAAACACTTAAAAAACACTATTTTATTATGCTACCAGGTGGCGCATTGTACAGGTTACCTTTCATCACAAACAGATAACAGTTTATGATTCAACATGGAGGAATGAATAGACTTCCAAAAGCTGATAGCTGACATTACGGCGTTTAAAAAACTGGTGCTTGTATTTTTTTAGTTATAAAAACCTCGAGCATAATGGGTCAGACGGCGAGTGCTATGTTTCCAACTGTGGCCCAACAGGAACAACAACAAGTCGATGAAAACATTCCTTGGCATCTGCGCTACGGATCTCGGGCTTGCGGCACAATCGGCAGCATAAGTATATTACGAAATTCCCTTCATTTAAATATAAAATAATATTAAAACCCTTAAAATAAACAAAAAAACCTTGAAACTTAGCTAATCCAATATAGTAGCGAAAATAGACCATTAAGGCTACCTCTGTTTTGTAACGTTCAATTAGACCCAATTAAATGCTTTAATGGCAATGAAAAAAAAATATTTTAAAAAATTCATTTTACACCTTTTTTTCAGTTTCAATTGGTCTTGGATTATGGACTATCATAACATTATCTCCACTTTGTATCGTTGCGGGTATATTTCAAATGTGAGTTTTGAATTTTTTTTTTTATTGAGTAAATTTTTATAAATTTTTATTATTATTTAGGCTCGTTGGATTCATAGTCATCGTCATCGAAGCTCCGTGTTGTTGTCTTTTTATTGACCAAGTTCAACGGTTAAGCACTTGGTTTGATTCGAAGGCCTATTGGAAAAAAGCAGCTTTTTATTTAATGTTTGTATATTTTTATTTTGAAAATGAAATTTTTAAATATTTGATTTTTGTATAGATTGTCACTTCCACCAATCGTTATGTGTATAGGAATTGGAACGATATTCGGTTCGGGTTTAATATTTATAACTGCGGTGCTCTATGGAACGATGAGTTTGGGCAAAAAGTGAGAATTTGTTTTTAATTTTAATTTTTTTGGTTTTTTAAATTGGTGATTTAATTGTATATTTATATTTTTGAAATCACTAATCAAATATAGTTTTTAAGCTAACTCTTTGGATTATGGGATATTTATTTTAATTTGATTTTTTTTTGTTGTTGAGAGAGAGAGTAATTACGGTTTTATTGTACAGGGCGTCGAGGGAAGATATGATGCAGAGAGCTACTTCATCACAAATTAATTTAGTAGAATCAGGACAAATGGGATTTATTCAGCCTAAATCGACTCCAGTGCCTTCTTAAATCAATTGCCAGCAATTTTTTTTTATTATCAGCTAATTTATGTTATGAAAATGTGCCACTTTATTCTTTAATTGTTATTTACTTTCGTAGTTGTGAATATTTTTGTGTATCAATTTCCAGAGCCTCTCGCGAGGAAATGATGACCCGAGCTCAAAGCGATCAGCAAATTAACCAAGAAATGAAAGCAAATCTCATGAACGATCAAAACTTTGGCGGACCCGGTGGTGAAGTGGGCGGGTTACATCAAATTTAATTTTCTTTTCTCAAAACCAAAATTTTAATTTTTTTCTTTAAAAATTTTGAAATGAAAATTTTGAAAGAAAAATTAATTCGAATATTTAAATGAGATTTTTTTTGGCTCTTAAAAAAAACCCCTAAAACTATCAATGCATGAAACTTAATTTTTATATTTTTTAAAAATTCCTTCTTCCCTCATTCCTTTTTGTTATATACCGAGTGTTTGATCTTGAGTTTTGCACGTTCCTCATTTTATTTCTTGGTAATTTTTATACTATTATGATTTTATTATGTCATTTGTAATCTCATTTTTAAAATTAATTTCCAATTAACGTATATCTCAAAACATTCCTTTTCCCAATCGAGAATTGAAGGGAAATCAATTTAATGCAATATTAAGTAATTAATAGTTAAATCCTCGTAGCAATTTTTCCATTATTTTTCTGATTGATCATCAGATAGAATATTATTGTATGTTTGTGTGATATAAGATTGTTTAAAAAGAAAAAATCCTTTTTTAATTGTAATCGAATGAATAGACATATTGTGGCCCAACTGAATGTTAATTGTAATAAATATTAATCGTATAGCCAAGATAATGATGTCATGCTTTATTTTAAAAAGAAATAATTAAAAATACACATAAATATTCTGTTATAAATTAATTTAAACGAAAAAAAAATAATAATTTGAAAAATTGACAATTTTTGAAAAATTAAAATCAATTTTTAACGACCCGATGCTTGCATCCAAGCCGATGGAACTCCAAAAATTTTCATCGTACTGTCTTCGACCAAATGTGAGGCGCAACTTAAATTAGAAATGATGATAAAACGAGTTTATTTTTGAGAATTTTATCGGTTACCTGCCATCGGGTGTCAACTTGGCGTGAATTGTTGATTCGCGTGAATCTATTGATAAGATTATTTCAGTAGGGATTGTATGGAATTTTGTATTTTATTACCAAATTGGTGCAACTTGGTCGATGTAGGAATGTTGCTGTGCCGTTGAGAAACCGATGGCTCGTTTTGGTATCTGCTGTATATTTTTTCTTGGGTGGTTAACCATTGCGATTCGCTAGAAAAGTAATTTTTAATTACGAGTAGAGTGATCGAGGGGTTTTCCTCATTACTTTTCATTTCCAGTATAGTACGGGTAAGATAATCTCTTGAGATTTTTGTGCTGGAAATAAGAAAGGTTTTAGAATTATTTAAAAAAAAATTTTTATGGAAAGTGATTTTAATTGAATTGAAGAAAATGTAAGAAAGTTTTATATCGAGATTTTACCGTGAAATTTTTAAAAAAATTATTTCATTTAATTTTTCTGCGGTTTGAAAAATTAATAAAATAATTAATTACTAAATATCTCGACAATATTTATTTTAATACTTGATTTTTGCCAGGCTTTTGGTTACTTTCGAGTTTTTCTTTTTCGTGTGTAGATTGGTAATCTGTTGATTTTCTCCGGGTTGCTAACAACAAATCAAAATAAAACACCAAAATCAATTTCTCGAAATTCTAAAATTTTAAAAACTCAATTTTATAATCTACATACCGTATCTATTGTTAAAAAACCCTTCGAATATTATGAAATGATTGACTTGAGGAATAGTTTTAGACAAATTGTAATGTTTACGTAAAAAAGCCAAAAATTTTGTCGATGGTCGATCAATAGCCAGCAAATGAGGTAGAATATTTTCTTCCTAATAAAAAAAATGCATTTAAAAATAAAAATAAAAATTCAATAATAAATTTTAATACTTTTAACATGAATTCAAAAAGTAATTTCCCATATCCCATTCGCTGTTTGGATTCGTGAACGTAAAAATCAAGAACACACAATGGATACATTTCGTTCTGTGTTCCATTTTTATTTATTAAAAATAATTTTTTCCTGCCCATTTTGAGAATACCAACGACAACACTTTTATCACCGCTAAAATAAATCGATTTTTAATTTTCATTATTTCCATTCAAAACAAACAATCACCTCTCGTCTTTCATCAAATAAATCACATGCTCCGAATGGAGAAATTTTTCGCCAGTGGTCACTGCAATATGCAAGTCTTGTGCCTAAATACGAGCAATTAAGTTAAAAACATACTCGAATCAGTGTTTCGTAATGTACTTTTGCAGAAGCAGCTCCCATCTTGTCTATTATCTTCAGTAATTGTGTTCTTGATGAACAAAAATGAGATTTTAATGATAAAATTATTTGTTAATATAAAATTGCAAAACCTTTTTTCTTTAGCATCAATAGCAGATCCATTAACCTGTAGTTTGTTATCGAATTTTGAAATTTTGTCAGGAAGCAGAAGATCAACATTAAAAGGCAATTCCATTTCGTGATTATTTTTTGCGTAGTGATTTCTCTTCAGCCCATTTCAAATATAAACTCGACTGATTATCCCTGTAATTATTAATTATAAATTTAAATATAAAGTTTAAATTATTATTTTTTCCTCTTACTTTTAATCATCTACGTATACGTTCTAAATGTCTAAGCTGACAGAATATCACGAGATGGAGATGGCTATATGTAGTCATCTGCATTACATTGCAGTCCCATCCAATCCTTTAACCGTATCTAGATGCAGGATTATACTAAAGGTTCGAGTTAGTGTTTGTATATAAATTATGATATTTTAAATTATTTTTATAATTTTTAAATCAAAAATGAGTTATTTGAGGGTAAATTAAATATATATTTTAATTTACATAATTATTAATTTAAAATATTATTGATATATTTTAGGTATCGTCCTGTCGTTAACAAGTTACGAATTAAATTTAAAAAGTTACATGTGAAAAAAACATGGTCAGACAAATTTAAAAGAAACTTCAGAGATAATTGCGTAATATAATTGCTTTAATATTCTCGCGATGCCGCAAGGCAGAAGAAAGACTCCTTTCAGTGGTAAAAAGAAAAAGCATCAGTTGCAAGACAAACGTGATAAAAAGAAAGAAGAAAGTGAGGAAGAAATCAAAAAAAGTAAAGTTTTAAAAGTTGCACAAAAAATAATTTTGTTTAAAAAACAAATATTACTGCTTTTAAGGTAAAAGCGAAAGTCGATTAGTGGATGAGGCATCAACAAGCGGTGAAAGTGGCTCGAGAATATTCGCCAACTCAATCGATTCAATAAGATTTGCATCGAAACCAGGCAACACCGACAAGTAGAATTTTTTCACATTTTCATTTTTAAAATTTATCTAATTACATATTAATTTTCAGATATCGGCTTCAATTCATTACAGAGAGTAAAGAAGAATTAGAAAGAAGAAAAAGAGACGCTTACCGAAATTTAATCGCAAATAATGACGTATTAAAATGAAAAAAAATTAAATTATTTCTATTATTAAATTATTTTAATTTATATAAAGGATGATACTGAAATTGAAATCGATTCGGTTTTCCTTCCCGGATCATCACTTGATATTCCTAAAAGACCAAATTGGGATCTCTCTTACAGCAAAGAGCAATTGGAAGCGAAAGAAAACAGATATTTTACCGTAATTAATTAAAATGAATTAATTTTTATATAAATTAAAATAATAAATTTTGTTTAATTTTTTTGCAGGAATATTTAATGAATATTGAAAAGAATTTTAATTTAGACGATTTAAGTTACTTTGAAACAAATTTAGAAACTTGGCGTCAATTATGGCGTGTTCTTGAAATGTCCGACGTGTTGCTTATTATCGTTGATATCAGATATCCAGTAAAATGAAATAATTTTTAATAATTTAATAGAAAAATAATTTTTATTTGTATTTTATAGTCGCTTTTGTTTTCACCGGCGCTTTACGATCACATCACCAAAGACTTAAACCGCGATGTGATTCTCGTTTTAAATAAAATTGATTTAGTCTTACCATCGGTGGTTATCGCTTGGCAGCATTACTTTAAGCAATATTACCCTCAGTTACATATTATTAGTTTTACATCGTTTCCAGGCACTGATGCCAACGTTAATCGACAAGAACAGAAATTGGAAAGGAAACGGAGACGTAAAAATTGGCGTATGGCCGCGCAAGCGACGATGAGACTAATTAAAATGTGTCAAAACATTGTGAAAACCAATGGTATTTTATAGTATTTTAATTTTATAATTAAGAAAATTTAAAAATAAATAATTTTTAGTTGATTTGTCTTCGTGGGTAAACAAAGTCGAAGAAGAAATGAAAGAAGATGGCGCAGAAGCCGAAGAAATTCCAACTCCAATTAAAACAAACGAAAACAACGAATCACGAATACGATACGAAAGATATAAAAACGGTGTATTGACCATCGGTTGTTTGGGCTTCCCGAATGTCGGAAAATCGTCTTTAATCAATGGAATTATGGGGAAAAAAGTAATTTCAATTTTTATTTTTATTTATTTATTTATTTATTTTCAAATTTTAGGTCGTGAGTGTTTCCAGAACCCCTGGTCACACGAAACATTTTCAAACTATTTTCATTACCCCAACCGTTAAATTGTGCGATTGCCCCGGTTTGGTCTTCCCATCCAAAGTCCCGAAACCGCTCCAAGTTTTAAATGGAAGTTTCCCCATCGCTCAAGTTCGAGAACCGTATTCGGCAATTAGATTTTTAGCTGAGAGAATCCCTTTGAATCGAATGCTTCAAATCGAACATCCGAATAACGAGAAAAAGTGGACACCGTACGACATATGCGACGGTAAAATGGCTTTTAAACAGAAATAAATTTTATTTTTAATTTTATTTCTATTAAGGTTGGGCAATTAAACGAGGATTTTATACGAGCAAAGGTGCTCGAAGAGATGTTTTTAGGGCTGGAAATAATCTTTTACGAATGGCTTTGGAAGGCAGAATCCGTTTCTGTTTGAAACCGCCGGGTTATTTAGTAGTTAAAAGTATAATTCATTTGTAATTATAATATTTATATAACTATTAATAATTAAAACATTATCTTAGAATTCTGGCAAACTCATCCTGAAATAGTCGAAATCAAACAAATTTTAGAATCAACTCAAGATTCGAATGAGGAAAATGAAGGTAAAGAATTGATTGATCAAATGTCTTCCAGTGACGAAAGTGATGATGAATCCGAAGAAGATTTTCTTCCTCGTGTTGTAAATAAGTTTGATGTGTTACAAGACGAATGAAATTGTTGAAACTAAAATATCAAAACATTGAAAAGATTTCAATTTGAAAAGTTAGCAAAAATGAAAATAAATTTTAAAATCATTTAACGAAATGTAAATAAAATTTATTTGTTACATAAAGAAAAATAAAAAATTATAAATTTTATTTTCCCAAAAATAAATCATAATTAAATTAACTATTAATTCGCGTTTACAATTTACCTGATTTTAATTTATTTATTAAAATGTGTCATGTCACTTATCAAATCAAACAATTAATAATCATTAATAGCAAATTGCAAATTTCCATCGGCCGTAAAACGATCAACACAAGCATGATGTCCACGTTTCGAACAATTATTAAAAACACCAGCTTCGTATAAAAGCCAACTACTGTTTTTCCCAGTTTGTCTCCAATGGTGAGCATGTTGCAGGCATTCGGCTGCATATCGATTACGTACAAAAAGTCCAGGACTCGTTGGTGCGTAAATCCAAACTCCATTCATTTCTACTTTAGTCGTAATATTTTTTAATTCCTTTGGCAGTAACGGTTCTGACAAATAACTCATTCCGTACAATTCCAGACTTTGTTCGGGACTCCATAGCATCATGTAACCTCCTGACCACACAAAATCTTTGGTGCTGTATTCGGCATCGCTTATAACCTGCAATCTGAAACCATTTTCCCAAAAAATACTTTTAAGACCAACGATTATATTATGCTGTGATGATAAATACACTAAATCACCATCGACATCCCACGGTAAAACACCTCTCATTTTAACCGGTCCCAAAACCGACCCTGAATCGAGTTCAAGTTTAAATTGATGTTTTTCAGCCATTTGTTGAAGGAATTTAAAAGCGTTGACGTAATCGTCGATGCAACAGCGAGGCATTAAATGAGTTTTTGTTAATTTATCAGAAGATACGCACGAAATAGCAATTTCGGAGCACGAAAATTGAAGTTTGATGTCTGGAGGAAAGATGACGTAATTTAACTGGTACTTTAAAGCCATTTTCGACCAATCGTCTTTAACGTAATATTCATTCGGTGTAGAAAAATGCATCACATCGGGACAATTGAGTATGAAGTAACCCTTGTTACGGACCCTGATGAAAAAATCGTGAAAAACAACTTCGTTCGCCAAACTTTCATCGAAAGTAATTTCTTTGAGTAATTCAGTTTTCGCTGTAAACGGACTTAATATAAAATCGCAGAACATACACTCGTTTTTCGACGAATGGTAACCTTTCTTATACTCTAAAACGTAGTTTTTCATTTCCGATTGATAGCAACCGATTTTCCAATGTCCACTTATATTTCTATAGGCTCCACCGACTAATTTGACCCTAGAATCGATCCCGAAAACACTGATTTGTCGTTCGAAATTTGTAAAGTTGTTCAAATGATTCACGTTTCGCGCTACGAAAGTGTATTTTGTATTGACGTAACGTGAAATTAAATGATTTAAAACTACGGCATCGGTTTTAGATGTACCAAAGTTGACCTCCTGAACGTGATATTGTTCCTTCTTTAATAGGTAGCATTGGGGATGTCTATTTGCAATAATAACTTTAACGTTTGGGTATAGTTTGTGCAAACTGGCAATAACTCGTATTACGTAAGTCGAACATTTTTCTTCATAAAGCACATTTGGTGAAGGAAAAAGTAAAATAGTTAATAATTTATCAATTTTCACATTATTACACGATCTTTTCCACTTCTTTTCTTTCGTGAATATTTCTGGGCAAACGTCTTGCGCATTGTTTGCACGTGAAATTGTTTGGATCGGGTCGATTCGGTGTAGAATTTCATCTAAGGCATTTAAAGAGTTGATTGATGGTGGTTGGTTGTTTGCAGCTGCTTTGTCGAGTTGAGTTTTGATTTCAACTAATTGTCGAGATAATTGTTTTCTAAGCTGTCGAATATCGCATTTATTTACGTTTTGTTTTTCATTTTTCGATGATGATTCGGTGAAGTCTATTGTTGTGTATACATAGTACATAATGCATAAAACTGTTGTGGAAATGAGGAGATAGTAAAACCGGTTTTTCATTTCGGTTTCTGTGTGTCATTTGCTAAATGAAATAAAAATATTTAAAGTTAGTAATGGTGATCATTTTCATTGGAAGTTAAGAAGCAGTTTTTCT
>JAQFZU010000892.1:0-17835 GCA_034696185.1 Henia vesuviana | reverse complement strand
CACCATTACTGTTTTGGTGCTATGTATCCGCATCCGTAACATTGTAAGGAGATCAAAACAAAACAGTATTACATTTAAATGGTATTCCCTTAAAATCGATATGAATACAACTATGCAAATATGCACAGACACGAGCGAATCTCAGATTTTAAACAAAGCTCAGGGTTTGTATTTGAAACCGATTGCAAAAACTCAGATAAGTGTCCAACTACCGCAGTTAAAAGTTCCAGGAAAATCAATTTCAAATTGGGAAGTGATGGAAAAAATCAAAACAGGAGTTAAGCCCCATCAATTCACGTCTCTCAAAGTGAGCAAGAGTACTCTAGAATTCATCCGTTTCGAAGGAGAGGCAGAAAACAGGACTCAATTAAAAATCATAAACAGTCGGTTAGATAACAGAACTATTAAATTGAGTGGTTTTCCAGATTCACTGCGAGTGCGTGCAGCCGAAGCGAAAATTAATTTTCCAACGAGACAAGACTGGGATTCGTATTTTCGAGACGTTAAGAATGTGGATGAAATGAGACCAGGCGAAAGACCCGATACCATTCACTTTCAACAGCTGCCGTGTCGTTGGTTCGCCAATAAAAATGCTTCAGCACAAGATAGACCCGACGAAGAAGTTTTGAAGAACGTTTTTTCGTCTTTTGGTCAAATCAAATGCATCGATATTCCCATGTTGGATCCGTACAGACGAGAAATCACTAGAACTTCTTCTGGAATTCAGACTTTTTCTTTCGGACAAGATTTAATGTTCGAAGCATTTATACAATTTCAGGAGTATATTGGATTTGTTAAAGCAATGGATGCATTTAAAGGGATGAAATTAATGCATAAAAACGAGGATAACAAATGTTTCACTGCTAATGTTAAGGTAATTTATTTTCAGATGGATTTCTAATTTTAAAATTATTTCGAGTTTTTATTTTTCTCTATTTAGATTGATTTCGATAGAACCAATCATTTGGGTGAAAAAAATGTTCGAAAAAGACGTTTGGAAAGAGAGAAATTGATACAGTTGGAAAAAGAGAGAGAGGATAGGGTTAGAAAAGAACGAGAAGCAGAAGGGAAACGAAAGGAAGAGGAAAAGTATTTTTCCTGTTTGAAAAATGTTAAATATCAAGATGTTTCGAGTCGAAATGTTTTCGTTGCAGACTGAGGCAAGAAGCCGAGGACAAAGAACGGGAATTAAAACGGGAAATTAAACTGCAAAAAAGGGAAGAACGTAGAAAGAGAAAGGACGAGGAAAGGAAAAAATTGGCCGAAGAGAAGAAATTAGCGTTAAAAGTGTCAATAGAAGAAAGAACAAAAGCAGAATATGACCGAAAAGTCGCTGCGAAACGATTACTGACTGTCTTATTTAATAAAATTAAAGTAAGTTTGTTCAAAACGAATAAATGTTCAAATTTTTACAAAAAACCTTTTTTGTTCAGATCAAGAAACAAAAGGAGGAAATTCGACACCGAATAGCATTGGAACGAGAGAAATTATTGCAAAAACGAGAAGAAAAAATCCGAAATTTGAAAAAACAAACTGCAGTGAACGAACAGTTGGTTGCGGAGGAACGAGCTAAAAGCGAACTGATTAAACAAGAGCACGTGTTGCGAGAGAAAATAATGCAAAACCTGCAACTGAAGCGAGAAGAAAAACAACGAGAAAGGCTCAGGCAAGAATTAGGCGGACGAAATAAATTGAAAAGTGTTCTCATTCCCCCCAAAAACGAACATTCGGACATTATTCCAAAATTAAAGAGTGTTTTAGTGTCGAATTTATGATTTTTGTTGTGTCTATGTTCTGTTTTTATTTTGTACTAAAGAAATAAAACAATTTCCCTTTTAAAATTTTTTTAATTAAAAAAATTATCACATCAGTGTTTAATTAAAGCAAAATCAATATTTATGAAAATATTTCCACATACGATACAATGGCAGAGGAAATAAATGACAGGATTTAACAATTTTTATTTAAAATTTAGTGCTTTGCTTTTTTTCAAGACCAAAGTTTTTCAATCGAATAAGATAAAACTCAGATAAAGCCAAAATGAGAATTTAATTAAAAAAAAAAACAACAAAATAATTGGCAAAGGAACAAAATTTGCAGTTTCGTGCAATTTCATTTTAGATTTATCACGTCAAGGCACTAAGATCAACAAAAATTAATTGATTATTCATTAACAAAAGAACGATTTACAGTAAATTTTTCCCCAACAAAAATATACGAAATTGTACAGACAAGACAAACTGCCAGCTCGTTTAATATTCTGATGTATAAAAAAATATTTAAATCAACAAACAAAATTACAATCGATAAATTTTTAAGACGATTGGAAAATCGTAATTAATAATTCGAAGGAACGTTCTAATCTATAATATACAGTATAAAATTTTTTTTTCTTTTAAGATTAACTTTTTGGTGTCACAAAACTTTGAACATCACATTTTGAGATAAAAGATTTGATTTAACATTTCATTTAATTGGCATTTAAAAAAAAAACAAAAAAAAAACAAATCTTTAAACCTCGTAACATTAAACTCGCAACGTTTCGAGCAAACAGTAACCGCAACAAATTAAATCGAAAAACATTTTATTTTTTAAATTTTATTAATTTTGTTCATTCGATAGAAATTCAATTTTCTTTTTTAAAATTCTTGAATCGCAATTTCGAATGTTTGCTAAATTATTGGCCGTTTGTCATTGGATATACCTTTAAATCATGTTTTACTCATTGCATCAATCATCCTTTTTCTGTTCAAATTTATTTTCTTCTTCCCCAATTTTCGATTCAATCTCGCCTTTAACTCCACTTTGACTGCAATCCTCGTCGTCGGAATAATCGTTTGGTTCTTCACCTGGTTTCAAAAGTCGTCCGACGTAATCGTACTTTTCTGTTGGATGAAAACTTATTATAATTACAATGAACTTTATAAAAATATTAAATTGATAACAATCGCAAAAAAAACATGTTCTGAAGCATAAATTGCAATAAATTAACACTTGCTGTAAACAAAAAAAACATTGTAAATTATATCTATAAACTTTTGGCAAAAACAATCGATGCACAGACGATATTCTTTCAGACATTTATTTCCTCAATCTGCAGCTGATATGAGGTATACTCTATCAACCGTCATAAATTTATTTTAGATAAATCATTTGAGACAGTGTTAAAACTTTTACGTACCAAAAAAAACAAATGGAAAATAAATAATCTAAAAATGTTCATGTGTTTGATACCTGTGAACTGCATTTCCCATTCCCTTACGCTATCCATTTGTACTGTATTGAGGTCTGAGAGATCGTCGTATTCATCTTGAGTAGCTATTGAAAAAGTTGCTAATCCTCGCGATGCATCTCGACCAGCAAATGTTGCGTATGGACCGCCTGAATGAAAATGAAAATACGTTACTAATAATACGTAATTTTCTTTTTGGATGAAAAAGAATAAAATCATACCTGGACCGTAAAACCTCTTTCCTTTCGTCACATCGAAGACTTTGCCGTTGACGGCCACAAGAATTCGTCCATAAGGACCGTGTCCATCGTATTCACGTATTTGTTCGAGTGTAAAATCACGTTTCTTGAGTTTCGGTAATTCTGGTTCTCGCGGCTGTACAGTCTTGGGCTCACGTCTTAAAGTTATAATTTTATACAATAAAACAGCACACACTGCAACTAGCGCTATATTCAATGGATTCGATGTGATGTCCCGTGCAATTTTGGCAATAAATGCTACTACACCTTCTGCCGTCTCCGCCATGACCGATCACTTGCCGTTGAAAAGTACGCGATAGGATCGGGAGACATAGGTGGTGGTTTCAAACATCTACGTGTATCTAATGCCATTGGTCCAATTTATAACATGTGATTATTATTTCTGATACCATCTGCGTACACATTTATTACATATTTTGAGGCGCAGTTAAAACTCTTGAAAATTTTTATTTATTTAATATTTTTCATTAAATTTTCGATTTATACAAATTTTTTTTTTTTTTTTAAATTGCATTGTTTTACCCTTTTATTAGAAATCTAATTTTTGTTTGCTGAATCAAACAAAAAGTCGTTAATATTATTTACGTTTGCGGTGGATTTATCGAAGTAAAAAAATAATCCGTTAAAATCAGTTAACATAAAATGAAAGTCATGCTTTATGACGTTATACGCAATCCCAGCTCCAGTTCCAAAGATCACTTAGATTTCTATTTCAACTTTGAATTTTTTTTATTTTATTTTATTTATATTTGATAAATGTACCTATACTGAAAATAAAAATTTTAAATTTTAAAAATAATGTTAGTTGCCCCTTCGCAAAAGAAGATTAATCAAGTTTCAAAATTTGCCTACCGCAATAGATGAAAATGGCGCTTTGAAAGAGTAGACTTTTTTTTTAAGCAATCGCCGACGACCGTTTTACTTGCTCAGAGACGTCGTATTGAATGGTTGGTGAATCGTCGACTTTCCTTTGGTGATGATAATAATTTCTACGTTAATCTTGGCGGTGAAATACACCATTCTATGAACCCTAAAGACGATAAAATATCTTCAGGCGGACCTGAAGCCGCAAGGTACCTTCTGCTTTAAAAACCCACAACCTTCATGTTAGTTTATAAAAATAGATAAAGTCGATGCGAAGCGAATCGAACAATTTTCAAATAATAAAATTTCTAGTCTGATACAATCTCAATCAATTTTTTTTGCCTTAATCTTTTTAGGCAATACGAATTGTCAACAAATCTTGCAGATAATAAATTCAAGAACGAAGATTCCGATCCATCAGGAATGTAAGTATTTGGCTGGAAATTGGCTGGAAATTTTAAATACCTTGTATATTTACGTAGGAAACGAGCAGCAGCGAAGAAACTTATTGAACGTTATTACTATCAACTTACGGATGGATGTGGAAACTCGAACTGCACTAATGTGTATTGCGCTTCGAGCAGCAAGGTTTGATATGGAAATTAGGCATTAATTGTGTATTATTTTAATTGACATGTATGTTACGGTTAAGGCACATTTTATGTCCCCGAACGAAGCGGCAGCCCAAGCACTTAAATTATTTAATCAAAGGGCGAAGTTGTGCGAACCTAATCCTGCCAAAATTGCCAAATTACCATCGTCGACTTCTGCGACGGACATCAAGGAATCGACGAGTAACTTCAATAAACCAAGTGGACAAAATACTCCCACGGATGTGAATCCTTCATTAAAATCGGGTACTTCTAACGACAACTATCCGTCAACCTCAAGTGCAGATAACTGTATGAAACCTTGCGAAGTAAATGGTACAATTTAAAAAAAACCGTTAAATTTTAATTTTTAAGGTTAAAATTCTAATGTTTAAAATTTATTTTCCAGAAAATATTGCAAATAATTCGTGTTTCTTAACCGAAACGAAATTAATCGAGATAATCAATACGTGCGTGGCACAAAACAATTATTCTTTACTTATCCGAACAATAGGTGAAGTGTACTCCAAATCCGAATATCTTAACCGGAGTTTCATAAGAGATCGAAACCGAATTGCGGAAGGAGAAAAAAGTTTGACCAAAGAAGATATTAGAGCTTTGGAAGACGAGCAGGACAAGGACGAAGACTCTAAGGAAGAACAAAACGACAATTGGAAATTGAAGCCCGACGAAGTATCGGTCGACGTGCCATCGCTGAGAAGAGCTTACGCGGTTCTCTTCGAAATTCCCGGTTTACCGTTTCAAGGTGCGTTGTCGAATGCATTGCTGATTTTGTCGGAAAACGCCGAAATGGATTTGAAGTACCACAGCAGTTTCGAACAGGATCCAAACTACATTAACATGTTTATCATCATCATGGAAATTCCCGCACTACATTTGCAGGATTTCACGACGCTCGCTTTGGTCCCCGTGTGCAAAGCCGCGGCGCAATTGCCATTAGCAGCTCAAGTGAAATTAGTCCGATTTTGGTCCAAGTACAGTGCGGAAAGACTGAAGGAAATGGTAGGAACATTGCATCAAGTGATAACGGAGCACGTGATCAATGCCAACGATCACTGCATCAACGACAACGTTGCGGTCATAGCAGCGACCAAGTTAATGAAGTTACTCTTTTATGCAAACATTTATGGCGGTGAACTCGACTGCGAATCGGTGATCGCCGAAGAGAACGAACTAAACGATGCGGAGGAGAATTTACAAGATTTGCTTCAAGGAGCTGTGGGGAGGGAATCGAAAGAACCGAAGCAAGTGAAAATGGATCCCCTCGCTCAAGAATTGGAAGTTCGTATCATCGATTGTCGCAAGCCTTTGATACCGTTCGAAGATTTCTACAACGAACCGCTGAGCGATCAAATTGAGATGCACAAAGATATTGTTTACTACAAAGATTTGGATAGCAACAAGTTTTCTTTCATGAATTACGGGTTCATTCTAACACCAGCGACTCGGGCGACGGCGCTTTATTACGATAATCGAATTCGCATGTACAGCGAGAGGAGAATTTCTGTTTTACAGAGTTTTGTACACGGAACACCATCGAATCCGTATTTGAAATTGCGTGTACGACGAGACCATATCATAGATGATGCCTTAGTTGAGGTCTAATATATATAATAATAATTCAGCGGATTTTTAAAACGCATTAATGTTCGGTATTTTGCAGTTGGAAATGATTGCCATGGAAAACCCAAACGATTTGAAAAAGCAACTCGTTGTCGAGTTTTTGGGCGAACAAGGCATCGACGAAGGCGGCGTGTCCAAAGAGTTTTTTCAACTGGTCGTAGAGGAAATTTTTAATCCAGATTTTGGTATTTCGTGCTTATTAGATATTTTTCTCGAGTAATTGATAATATATTGTTCTTTCGATTAGCCATGTTTACGTTGAATGCCGATACGCAGACGTATTGGTTTAACCCAACTTCGTTTGAGAGCGATGCGCAATTTACACTTATAGGAATAGTACTTGGATTAGCTATATACAATAACGTGATTTTAGACGTTCATTTCCCACTCGTCGTCTACCGCAAGTTAATGGGGAAAATCGGAGGGTTTGCTGATCTCGCCGAGTGGGATCCGGTAACTATTAAGATTTGCTAAAATGAAATTTTAATTTCAAATTGGGGGAATTACTGTCGTTTAGAATTTAGCTCGAGGATTAACGCAGTTATTGCAATACGAAGGTGGCGATTTAGAGGAGGTTTTTGGCTTGTCTTTCAGAATCGGTTATACCGACATATTCGGCGTAAACTTGACATACGATTTAAAGGAAAACGGATCTCAAATTGTTGTCAATCAGCAGAACAAACAAGAATTTGTTGATTTATATGCAGACTTTCTCCTTAATAAATCCATTGAAAAGCAGTTTCGGGCTTTTAGACGAGGCTTTCAAATGGTGACAGAAGAAAGTCCTCTTAAAGCGCTCTTCAGACCCGAAGATGTGGAGTTACTAGTGTGCGGGAATAAGGTAACGCCGTTACTAGTGCAGTTTGGTGATATTTTTTAACGATTTACGTGTATATGTAGAATTTTGATTTTAATGCTTTGGAAGAAGCGACCGAATACGATAATGGTTATACTAGCGATTCACCAGTCATTAGGTATAATTTAAACGAATTACGATTAAGTATACTTACAGATTAATTAAAATTCGTTTCAGATATTTTTGGGAAATTGTACACGAATTGTCATTAGAACAAAAGCGAAAGTTATTGCAATTTACGACTGGAAGCGATCGAGTTCCAGTGGGTGGTTTATCCAAACTTAAGTTAATTATTTCAAAAAATGGCTCGGATTCTGATAGGTAATTGAAATTTTTTTATTTAATATTAATAATACTTAAACTAATATTTTTGCAGGTTGCCAACTGCTCACACTTGCTTCAATATTTTACTGTTGCCTGAATACTCGAGCAAAGAAAAATTAGGGGATCGACTTCTGAAAGCAATCACTTATTCCAAAGGATTTGGAATGTTGTGAAAAAGTTGTAAACACATAAAATTAAAAAAAAAAAAATTTCAAGAACCCCTGGAAAAGAAATTAAAAGTGGGGGTTTGAATAAAGACAATTTTGTATATGGTCTATAATTTGCGAAAACCTTGTGTTAGATTTTAATGATCAAATGTGAAAAGTAATTTCTTTTAAAATAAGTTAATTCAAGTGTAACAACAGGTAGTCAAAACGATTTGTTTCAAATCTTTTTTATTTTAGGTTGTAGAGTTGAATTTTGTGATTTCACAGAACTGATTGGGAATTGGCAGAAGAAGTATATTCTAGCATTGTGTAAGTCCCCCTGGACTTTGATCCCATAAGATTTAAATGCTGTGATAATGTGTGGGAATAACCTGTTGTGCCATGATCACATTTTTAGTAACATTATATAATATCTCTACTACATCAAAACTGTAAATTGAATTAACGAATTCGTTAAATAAAAGCAATGACAAAAGTAATGCTATTTATTTTTATTTTCAATTAACAATACAGGCAAAGGAATACTTTTTCCAACAATTTCTTACTCGGCTTTTCTCTTTGCTGATCCCTAAATTTCGAACGTTCATTAGAATTTCGTGCGCGAAATTTTGATAATAAAAAATAATATTTGATAATAAAATTTTTATGATGTTTAATATTATTTAGAAAATTCCAGATAAACTAAAGTTGGATGCCATATTTAGTCCAGTTGAAATTAATTTAAAAACAAATTTCGATTGAAATTAATTGCACTGAAATTAGTTATTATTTATCACAATTAAATAAGTTTCTCTAAATTATTCCTATTACTGATCAACACTTATTTAAAAAAAAACAATAAATGTATGTGAGTACAGTCCTTCTTCTAGACGCGAATTAAATGCTCGGAGCAATTTAGCTACTCAAAAGACCGACGCATTTTTCGACTCGCGAGTTGAGATTAACGCCTGACGCGTGTACAAGATGAGGTGAAGTAATTTAATAATCAACTTAAAATACTAATATTTATATGGTTTAATACATTTTTAGTACTAAAGTTACATTCAAGATTGTTTTAACATCAGATCCAAAACTTCCGTACAAAATGTGAGTAAACGCATTAATATACCATATTGCAAATGTCAATGATCACTCGTTTTCGTTTTAGTTTAAGTGTCCCGGAAACTACACCATTTACGGCCGTATTAAAGTTTGCGGCAGAAGAAGTAAGAAAGAATTATTCCAGTATTCAAAACGGTTGCTAACACATTACAATTTTATTACAGTTTAATGTCACACCCGAAACAAGTGCAATAATAACTGATGACGGCATCGGTATTAATCCGGCTCAAAATGCGGGCAACGTGTTTTTAAAACACGGATCAGAACTTCGGCTAATTCCTAGAGACCGTGTAGGCTTCAAATCGCTATGATAATAAAATTGTAACATAATTCGGTAAAAAAAATTTCATCTTTGTTTTGTTTATTACGAGCCTAAAATATTACCGTCGATGTAAATTATTGTTTTTATCATTACGAAGACAAAAAGAATAATAAACTGTACCATAGCGAATATAATGCGAATTTTTAATAAACAAATTTTAAGGAATAAATTGATATACAAAGATTAATACTGTGTTCCTTTAAAATATAAGAATTCTTTAATATAAAGAAACACGTAGGATATAATATAAAGCACAAACGTTTTACAAATAATATGGTCCCAATTCTATAAAGCTTGTTTAGATATCACAATTGCATAACTTCTATGGCACTGTAAATCGTAAAAGTTTTGCAATTTATTTTTGTGTAAAATGATTGCGAAAAAAATTCAATGACAATTAAATTGCCATTTTTGAATAAATGTACAAATTTCGAAAACGTACAATTAAGTAATTTCCTACACTACGATAGCATGACAAAAGTTCATTCACTTAATCGTTCTGAAATTTACAAAACAAAACGTGAATATTTTTCGTTTCCTAATTTATTTTTCTATTTTATACCCATTCGATGGCATCTCCGTCGTCCTCGAAATCTTCTTCTGATCCGTCAGTCATGGCCAATTTTTTGTGCAATGCTGAAACCAACTGTGGAAGGGAATATAAATTTAAGTGTTAAATTTTTTGTTTAATTTTTGCTTTGATTTACATCTTTTTCCAATTGTTTCTTCGACGATTCCTCCATTAATGGCATCTCTGTATTTTTCGAAATTATTGGAGCGGCTTTGGGGGTTTCGGCAGAAACTTTATATTTTAAAATATATATATTATTGCTTAAATTTAATTTAATTGTGGTGATTAATAATAGATTACCATTTTCCATTCCTCTCGGTTTAAGCGACAGCCGAGAGGCCTCTCTATCGATTCCGCTGAGCCATTCACTGGCTTTGAGCGTTGGTTTCCACAAAATTCTCGTTTCGGGGAATAAATCGTTCTGAAACATATCCATCTAACGGAAAACAAATTAATAAAAAATAATTATTATTATAAATTAATAAAATTGGTTTAATCTACTTGCCTTAACTCTTGGAACGGTAAACGTAATTGGTTCAATGATTGTTCCGGTAAGTCTCAATGCCCTTGCAAATTCAACAACTTTTACATCGCAAACGACTTTTGGCAGGAATGATAAGCCTTGATGCACAGTCGAACATTTATGATGCGATAATGGAAATAAATAAGGCGACTCTTCGAGAACTTCGTATGCATATATGGTCGTATCGCCCTAAAATGAAAAAAATTGTATAAATTAGCAAAAATCATATATGTATATCATAATCACTTTTCCAGTGAGAAATAGAGTAGAACTGTCTTCATCGTAATGTGGAATAAGTATGGCTGGACTGACATCGAGTGATACGGTCGTGATTAGAGTATTTAAATCGCTAATGTTGAATAATTTAATTTGTCGTTCCGAAATTCTATCAAATCCGCATAAAATAATATATTTTCCTTGAAGCACCCACTGAATTCTGGCTCCTTTGTTTCCAAACGATCCAGCTCCAGTCTATTACAAAAAAATAGATATTCGTTAACTTTTTAAGTGTTTTAAAATCTTTATGTCTTTACCGTAATGGGTTGAGCATTCTGTCTTGCATTATACACCCTGATTTTATTGTCCTTAGCAATTGTAGCTAAAAATTGTCCATTTGGGCTCCAATCAAGACCAAACATTTGATCCAAATGACCCAAAAGAAGATACTTTTCCTCTTGCGTGGCAATATTCCAAATACGAACGGTCATGTCATAAGCGCACGACGCCAAAATGTTTTCGGCCAATGGATGAAATTTAATTATGCTAATTTTCTCGGTATGACCTGTTATACGACGAAAAATCATTTTTTATTAATATTAAATTATTTTTTCTATATTCTGCATCAAACTACCTTTCAGCATCGTCGCGGGAGTTTCCAACGACAGTTTCAAACCGTCCTCCGGAATCTCCCATATTCGAATGATTGCATCGTCACAGCCAACAGCGATTCGTTCGTTATTAAATGGATCCCAACAAAAATCCATTACATTCGCAGTGTTTTGTAAAACCGGTAAAACTCCATCAGACACTCGACCTGGCTTATTCAACTATTTTTTAGTTAGAATAAAAAAAACCATTTAATTAATCACGTTATAAATTAAGTGTGCTTTTACCTCGAAAATGGATAAACGACCACCGGGGCCTTTGAGAACTAAAGCGACTCGCTTTATGTTCGCATGGATTCCATCGCACTCCCTCGGTAAAGACGTGCTCAGATTACGTACATTTTCAATATGTTGATCCTTGTGAAAAGGCGTACCTTTAAGATGACGAAATTTGGAGACCCGAAACCCTGCAGAAATTAAAAAAACAAACAAAAATCTAATTTAATGTTCCGGTTTGTTTCCGTCGACCTGCAAATGACTTGACGGGCGGAGTCGTCATCACACTCGGTGCGCTGTCTCTTCGTGCCGTAATTTCAATCGTATTTTTGGGACTTCCGACTATGGGTTTCGTGTCGCCACTGGGACAATTTGCATTCGCAGCCGCAACCATTTCACGCACCCACGATCCTTTGGGACTATTACTTCCGACGGAACTTCTGTCGATGGACATTTTTCTTTCGCCACCGTTTATTGCATTCCTCGGCACTGGAATGGGCATGCTTGGAGTTGGAGTGGGCAAAGACGATCCAAAACTATCCCTTCTTAGAATGGGAAATTGTTCAGTTTCCTGAGCTTCGTTTTGTGATACTTCACTAAATCGACCCCGTTTCATGATGGGCGATACTGAAGGCTGATTGTAATAAAGAACATAAAAAACATTTTTCATTAAATTTCATATACTGATCACAAATTGTTCTTACTTTAGGTAAAATTGTTGGTTTGTTTATTTTCTGTCTATTATCGACCTCTTGACTAGAATCGGATGAAGAAAAACCTTCGTTGTCTTCTCTTAAAATAAATTGCTTCGGCGAACCCATCAGATTAATATTCTGCAAACAAAAATTGACAATCAGTGTAAACAAAATTGGGAAATTCTAATCTTTAATTTAAAATTTTTCACCTGTGCATCTCCAATTGAATTTTTTCTTTCTAACTCTTTCAATTTGCTTTCAGAACTACCAAACTCGTGTCGGTATTTCTGTAAGGTGGGCGCATTTCGTTTGGACGGATCCAGACTAATTTTTTTCAGTTGACATTGATCGCCATTCAACCACGCTTGAATATTCAAGCCGGGATCAGTACCATTGGTATCGGGAAATAAATCGGCATGAAAATCGCGGTAAGTCTAAAAAATTTAAAAAATAATTAATTCGTTTTTCTAATTGCAAAAAAGTAACGAACCTTTCTTGGCACGTGATATCGAATGGGAACAATGGTAGATTGAGTTAATTGCAGCAAACGGTTGACTTCTCCTTGCATTACATCGAGAGCTCGTTTAGGAACAAGGCACATGCCTTTCGTTTGTCCTTCGGTAAGATCTTTAGCCGCTAAACTCAAGTAGGGATCGTTGTTTACGACTTCGAGAAAAGTTACCGAAGCATCTGCCTAATGAAATAAAACACAAAATTATTTTTTAACTTTTTTCGGTTCGATCAACATTTCTTACTTTTCCAGCGAGGAATAACATATTGGTATCGCAATCAAAAAATGGCAATAAAATTCTAAAATAAATAAAAATTAGTAATTATTTCGTGCAAAATTAGTATCGAAGTTACCCGATATTCGTATCAAATGATAAGGTCTTCAAAGGATTGCTAAAATTACGAGTATCTCTTAATACTACTTGCCGCTCGTGGCCCTAAAATAATAAAAAAAAAATTAATAACGTAAATTAAATAAAAAAATTAATTACCGATTGAAATCCAGTACTGAGTATTTGATTGGTATCTCCTAGCCAAATAATACGTGAATCCTTGGGATTACTATGACTAGTGGCTTCCTATAATAAAATAAAATAAAATTTCTAAAATTTAAAATTTAATTAATAAATATTACCAGAGTTGCAATGTTTGTGCGAGGATCGAATACTCTCAACTTCTTATCTTTGCAAGACGATGCTATCAAATTTCCTGAGCCCTGCCAACAAAAACTCTGAACAAGATCCTCGTGTTTATCGAATGCTATCAAAATAATAAGAAATGCCATCATCCTTATAAAGACCTGAAACCCAATAATTTACACAAAATGTCTTCCCCTTTGACAAGATCCCACAATCGTATAACATTGTGAGACGATGAAGAAAGTAACGAGTCTACGGTTGGATGGAATAGAACATTCTCCACTCGATTCTGCGTTTCCGTTAATTGCACCGAAGGATTGAATATGTGATTGTGCAAACCCTCCGGGGGAATATTCCATAATTTAATCTGAGAAATAAGTAAAATTCAATATTAATTGTAAACAAATAAATAAACGGACGTACGTTACAATCCTGAGATGCAGTAGCGAGTAGACCATCGTCAAAAGGCGAAAAATCGAAATCTGTAACTAAGTCTGTGCAGAAAATAAACAAAAGTGAAAAATAAACGTTTGAATAAAATTCAAAATTGAAGTGAATATACCAGAATGAGCGTATAACGCGCATGTATTTCTATCGACTTTTCCTTTAAAATCCAAAGGCAAAATGTCAACAGCTCCACCACCTGTTGAAAATTTCAAAGTGCAGATGTTATATCATGATTTGCAGCATTGCATAACAAATTGAAAATCACCTGGTCTTTCTTGATGGAAGACTATAAATGCAGCACTGGCTTTTATCAAACTTCCATGAGTCAGAGTTGAACTGACATTCAAATCAGTAATCCAAGCCTATTGAATAAATAAAAAATTGCATTTTTCTAAGCGAAATTCCAGTCGATAGCAAAACTCGTAGAAATTACCTCTTTTTTTGGAATTTTTGCAATTGCATTTCTGTATTTAGAAATCTTAAATCGGAACATGATTCTAAAGAGTAAAAAGAAAAAAGCATAAATAAAATGAAAATACTTTTTTATACAAAGCCGTAGAATGAAAAATGCTTCACACGTACCGGTGTTTGGGTTGTGGCAAAATCGACAATGACAGCTGTGTTCCGCACGCAATCAATAGCTCACATTCGGCGTCGCTTTCGATCGCTCGAAATCTTTACATCCACTACGCGAGAATATATTTTAATTAAGTGTATTTTTAACTTAACTACTACCGCCCATATCCGGAAATATACAAATTGAATTCAAATGGAAAGCAACTACATTGATATCGACTCTACACGCCCTCCGTTTCCATAGAAATCAAGATCTAGTGTCAGTCCGACTCGTCATACACAAGCATGCGCCATCGTGAGTAAACAACGGATGAGTCACTCGCTAGTTAGACGTGTGGAAAAACACGCAAAGCTGCTCTACGGACATCTTTTGCGAAAAATGAAAATTAATTGCCACCTCACATCTGGATTCGCCAGCATGGCATTTTATATTTGAATATATATCGAGCAAAAGAAATGGCATTAACTTTATCGAAAATAAAGTCGAAACTTAATGGGAATGAACTCGATCTGAGTGTTTTGGAGCTGAAGGAAATACCGGTCAAGGAATTGGTTAGAAATAGTTTTAATAGTTAATTAGAATAAATTGTATTCAAACATTTTTCTCACAGGCTGCAATTCCAAAAGCAACACACTTGGATCTTTCGGTTAATTGCATTACAACAATTCCAGTGAGTATTCGCATTTTCAAAATTATTATATTTTTAAATTGAAAAATATTTTTTTTACAGGACAACTTTTGCAGTTTAACTCGTCTTGTCAAGTTGGATTTGAGTAAAAATCGAATCAATGAACTCCCCGACAACTTTGGAGATCTGCAGAACTTGAAACGGTTGGATCTATTCAGTAACTCCGTAATCTGAAATTATTGAATTGTGCCATCAGTTTGTACATCTGATTGGTGTTATTATTGTTACAGCTAACGCTTTTGCCCGAGAGTTTTTACAACTTGACAAATTTAAAATGGCTGGATTTGAAGAATAATCCTTTAAATGCTCAACTCAAAGCGGTTGCTGGGGAATGCATCACGTGGGAAGATTGTCATAACTGCGCGAAAAAAGTCGTCAAATTCATGAAGGATATACACGATGAACTTGAAAAGGAAAGAGAAAAAAAAGCGTTGAAACAAAAGGGTTAGAATTAGACTTTAACCTAAAAATATAACATTTAATTAATTAAATTTTTTTTTCGTTTCAGCAAAAGCTGCACTTAAACAGAAAAGAGCAGAAGCGAAACAAGAGAAAATTCGGCAGGAGAAGAAAGCCGCTAAGGAAAAACGCAGAGAAGAAGCCTTGAAAAAGAGAGAATCGAAGATTTCAGAAGTTAATGCTATTAACAACAAAGCTAACGGTGTGTTTTAACTTTGAAATATCTTGGCAAAAATTGATAAAAAACTTATTTAATTTCCGTTATCAGATGTGCAACATTCCAATAAAATTCAAAAAGCAACTAAAGATAAGAAAAACATAAAACCGGTCAAAGGTAAATTACATTTTATCTTTTTTTAATCACATTTTATTTAAAAATTAATATATTTTCAGCAATAAAAATAAAAAAGCGGTCCACATTTTGCTATTGGTTACTGCCATTCGTTTTTATAACGTTTTTCACATTCCTCGTGTGGCGATATTTGGGATCGAATTTTCCAAACAACTTGACCAATGAAGTGTTCAGCAATGCCGTTCAGCAATTGAAAAACGATTCTTACGAGTTATATCATTTGAGCAGTGAAATTGGAGCCGATTTTACTCAATATCTGTTTACCGTATTTTATAAAACTGTACAGGATGTAAAGGTTTATCTGAAACAAACATCGTAAAATCAGTTTCTTTTACTGGGAAATAAAAGAAATTAAACTCGTTAATGTGTATGTGAATTTTCTTCGTTTTGTAATTTAGTTATACCGAAAACAGTACGACAATGAACCGTAGCTTTAACTCGGGTTAGGTTAGTGGTCGAGACTAATCAGGGTAAAAAATTTGTTGCAAGAGGAAAATTGATCTTCAACCAAGAATATTGCGACTAAAATCCGATCGAAAGCAGTTTCAATGTCGATGGGGTTAAGGGTGCGTGATAAGATTTTTTTCGTTAAAGTCATTCGTGGTCCAAAGCCCGAAAATGTGCAGTTTGAACTGGTTATATTTGAAATTTCATTCGAAACGCAATAACTCGAAGTGGAGGAAGACATTACCAAATGTAAATCTTTGTGCACTATGAAATGATTTACTGTCTTAATACTTCTAACCTTCGCAATCACACACAATACAGGAAATTGGTCTTAAACACAATTAACACGAAATGAAAGAAATTCTATGACTTGATCCTCAAAGGTTGATAAAAGGATATGTCGAAATAGACATCAATAAAACCATTTATTTCTTGGAACAAAATACATTAAACTTAAAAACCAAACCAATTTCCGTGTCACGCGTTGGTTAAAGTATAAAGACAAGACGTTTGATACGCCAGAAGAAGACGACTAACTCTCAGTTTTAACTCTTTTCCAGAGCCGAACAAAGAAGTAAATATGACGCATCTGAGTTTGAAACTACTTTTCGCGTTCTTCGTTTGCGTTTCTTGCAGTGGAAGTCAAGTGTAATGAATATTTGCCAAATTCATTTATTCAATTTTTTAATACGTATTTTGCATCGAATTTCAGGAATATTACGAATATGATACAAAATATGCTCGTAGGTTACGACAAAGAATTGCGTCCTAATTATAATGGTTAGTCCGATAGCTTTCTAGTAATCGTAAATTTTATTGTTTTTGATTTTTTTTAAAAAATCGTTTAGGCCCATCGGTTAGAATTGGAATTACCATGTATTTTCTAAACATATTTTCTATATCTGAAAAAGATATGGTAATATCGTAGGAAAAATATTTTAGAGTTTTAGAATTAAATTTCAAATTATGCTTTATAAAATTAATCGCAGGATTTTACAACTGATTTCTACTTTCGTCAATACTGGAAGGACGAACGTTTGCAATTCCAAAACGACATCAGTTACATACAGTTAAAGCCAAACGACATATGGACACCAGACACGTTTTTCGCAAATTCCAAAACAAGCTCGTTTCATTACGTTATGAAACCAAACGCATTTACAAAGGCGAAAAACGATGGAAATATCATGTTCAGCACGAGGTACTTGCATGACTAGATTGGTAAGCTCAAAAAATATTTACTCGCAAATTTTTTTCGAATCATCAGACTAAAAACAACTATGAATTGCCCCATGAAATTTGCTTGGTTTCCTATGGATACGCAAGTGTGCGTAATGGATATCGAAAGTTGTAAATACCGAACTTAAACCGAAAGTTGATTACATTCGCGATTAATAAATCACTAATTTTGCTTCGTCAGATGGATTCAAAGCATCGGAAATTCATTACGTGTTTGAGAAGGGCGCGG
>JAQFZU010000891.1:0-17838 GCA_034696185.1 Henia vesuviana | reverse complement strand
GCAATCTCGACATGTCATTTCTGAATTTGCTTTTAATGACGTGGAATTTGACGAGTTGATCGATGTTTGTTCAATGTTGGTTTCAATATACCAACGTATATATATATATAGGTTGGTTTCAATAAGTGGTTTGTGGCTTTGGGATTTTCGCGCGCAAGTTGCAATTAAACAATAATAGAAGGCGCTGTATAACAAAATTTTATAGTTTATTGGACATTAAGTCTGGGACAATAATGTGTCTTCCAGTTATGTGAAAAACCCACGACCGGTAGATTGACTTCAATCTTAATCGTTAAAATGAAATTCTTAAATTGTGTTTAATTACAGGATAAAAGGATGAAGACTGCATTGATGGTAGCTGAGAAGCCTTCGCTGGCTCAATCGTTAGCGCTAATTCTGTCTAATAATCGAATGGGTACAAGGCGAGGGTTAAATAACGCTTGTTCTGTGCATGAATGGAATGGATCATTTAAAGGAGAGCAAGTTAAATTCAAAATGACATCTGTTTGCGGCCATGTGATGACCACGGATTTCATTGGAAAATATAACAATTGGGATCGAGTCGATCCAGTAAATAAATGTAAATAAAACACAAAATATAAAATAATAAATATTATATTTTCACAGGTTGAATTATTTCAATGTCCAACCGAAAAGAAAGAAGCGACGGTTAAATTACAAATGCCGAAATTTCTTCAAACTGAAGTGAGATTAATTAATATTTAAAAGTTAAAATGAAATTTGAAAAATTTATTTTTATTTCATTCAGAGTCGAGGATGCGATTACTTAATTTTATGGTTGGATTGTGACAAAGAAGGTGAAAATATTTGCTTCGAAGTTATAAATTGTGTTCAAACATCGATGAAAATTTCACTCGGAAGAGACCGAACTGTTTTCCGTGCAAAATTCAGTGCTATAACTGAAAAAGATATAAAAAAAGCGATGGAAAACCTCATCGATCCCAACGAAAACGAAGCTCGTTCAGTCGATGCAAGACAAGACCTCGATTTGCGAATCGGTTGTGCATTTACACGATTCCAAACGAAATTTTTTCACGGTAAATACGGAAACTTAGACAGTTCTTTAATTTCTTACGGTCCATGTCAAACCCCAACATTGGGATTTTGCGTCGAACGACACGACGCAATTCAAACCTTTAAACCCGAACCATTTTGGACCATCAATGTTCAAGTGAGTCACGGAGAAAAGAAAATGAATTTGGAATGGGAGAGAGTTCGACTTTTTGATCGCGAAGTTATCCAAATGTTCTTAAATAACATAAAAACTGCTAAAGAAGCAATGTAAGACTTTAGAAAAAATAATTCAAACTTAAAACTCAAAACTTTAATTTTCAGAGTCGAAAGTCGTAGTAAAAAAGAAAAAGTTAAACAACGTCCTCAAGCATTAAATACAGTTGAATTAATGCGAGTTGCGAGTTCAGGATTGGGTATGAGTCCTCATCATGCGATGCAAGTCGCCGAACGTTTATATACTCAGGGGTATATCAGTTACCCACGTACCGAGACCACTCAATACCCAGCTAATTTCGACTTGGCGTAAATACCATTGAAAATTCTAATTATTTCGATTGAAAATTAATTTAAATTTTTTTTTTAAATTTAGTGGAACTTTGCGGCAACAAATTTCAAACGACAGTTGGGGAAACGAAGTAAAAGGACTAATGAATGAAGGGATTTGTTCCCCCCGCAAAGGCCACGATGCAGGGGATCATCCACCGATAACACCCATGAAATCCGCAAATCAGAACGAATTGGAAGGCGATGCGTGGCGACTTTACGATTACATAACTCGTCATTTCATCGCTACTATCACTCCCGACTGCCGTTATATGGTCACTACTTTAAGTTTTATTATAAATAACGAAAAGTTTAGTTGCAACGGCAAAAATCTAATCGATCCTGGATACACCAAATTCATGACGTGGCAAGCGATACACGACGACGAGTCGTTACCGGAGTTAAGTTCAGGCGCAAAATGCGACGTGAACGAAGTGAAATTAAACGAAAGTCAAACGAATCCTCCGAATTATTTAACGGAAAGCGAATTAATAACTTTAATGGAAAAACACGGAATAGGCACCGATGCATCGATACCAGTACATATTAATAACATATGTCAAAGAAATTACGTCACAGTCGAGAGTGGGCGACGATTGGTACCGACGACGTTGGGAATTGTTTTGGTTCACGGATATCAAAAAGTAAAAATTACTTTTAAATCTTATTTTTTTTAAATTTTAATTTTAATTTAATTTTAGATCGATCCTGATTTGGTATTACCAACAATGAGATCAGCACTCGAAGAGCAGTTAAATTTAATCGCGCAAGGAAAACAGGATTTCGATGCCGTTTTACAGCACACGTTGACTATTTTCCAATTGAAATTTCTCTATTTCGTCACTAACATAACAGGAATGGACGAATTATTCGAAGTTTCGTTTTCGTCTTTGGCTGATAGCGGCAAAGCATTCGCACGTTGCGGCAAATGCAGACGATACATGAAATACGTTTCGACCAAACCCAGTCGACTTTTCTGCAGCATTTGCGACGAAACTTACAGTTTACCGCAGAATGGGAATATTAAAGTCTATAAAGAATTGAAATGTCCTTTGGACGAATTCGAATTGCTATTGTGGTCTGGTGGAACCAAAGGAAAAGTATGAAAATTTCGAAATTTAATTTTTTTTATTTTAATTTAATTTTTTTTTTGTAATTAAGAGTTATCCGTTTTGCCCGTATTGTTACAACAATCCCCCGTTTAGGGATATGAGGAAAGGCTCCGGTTGTAACTCGTGCACACACCCTACGTGCGCTCATGCATTGAATTCGACTGGAGTCGCTTCTTGTTTCGAATGTGAAGGTGGAATTTTTGCTCTTGATCCTTCATCAGGGCCTAAATGGAAATTAGCGTGTAATAAATGTGACGTCATTATACACCTTTTCGAGGATGCGCAGAAATTGTCGGTTGATGATGAAACATGCGAGGAATGTGGTTCTCAGATCGTTACCGTTGAATATAAATCCGTAGGTTTTTTTAAAAATTAAAAAAATTATTTTTTATATTTAATTAATTTTTTTTAAAGGAGAAAAGTAAATTACCCGATAACGCGACTGAGGCGAGCGGTTGCGTATTTTGCGAATCTCAATTTTCGGCTTTGGTCGAGAAACAACACGCGACGATTAAAAGAAATAATTTCAGAGGTGGAAGAGGAGGATCTCGAGGTGGAAGGGGTAGAAGTGGTAGGGGTAGGGGTAAAGGAAGAGGTCGTGGTCGACCTAAAGATAAAATGGCACAGTTGGCGGCTTATTTCACTTAATTTTTTTTAAATAATTATTTTTTAATTATTTCTTTACGAAATACATTTAATAATAGTTAAATAAGTAATATTTAGATATTAATAATTTTTACTTTTTTAAAAATTCCTGAATATATAATAAAAATGTGGTAAAGACAACAAAATTGGTAGGGGATTTTGGTCAAGGATAGTTCTTGGCCAAATGTAAAATTGATATGGATGAGTTTTGCATAAAAATAAAAATTCCTTAGTGAAGTATTTATGCTTGTTTATGCCTATTATTAACACAAACAACTGATATTATCATTGTCGAAAATTTGTAAAAGAAATTTCTAAATTTCCTTTTTCTATTTTGAAATAATAATTTTAACATCTTTTGTATTTAGTCATAGTTTATTGCTTAAATCAAAGAATGAGGATCTTGTCAGAATTGAAAATTAATGGTAATTTCTAAATGAATGGGTTTTAAATATAAAAAAAATAAGATGAATGAAATAGTTGAACCATATCACACTTTTCACGTTTTTCATGCAAAATAAGTTGTTTTTCGTGACATTAACATAATTTTATTTTGTTGAATTAAGTTAATATTTAGAGATGAGTGTGTGGGACTGCGAAAGTAGGTCGACACTGGGTGAAGTACCGATTCGTTTACATTTTCGCGCGTCTTTCGCATCGACTCTAGTGCTCATCCTTGGCTCATATAAGGCGAGTTGATATCAATTCAAGCTCTTTACATCAATTTACAAGCAAAAGGAACCAACAACGATAATAACATGTTTTTGAAACACTTAATTTTCATTTCCATCTTCATTCATGTAAGTCACCAATTTTTATTTATTTTTATTTATTTTTATTTACATTTACAATTTCAGCGGGAATAGAAAGAATTTAAAATTTTATTCACAGAAAACATTAATTAACTAAATTGAGTAAAAAAGTAAATTAAAATCAAGATAAATGAGTTATTGACTCCTGAATTAATAAATAATAAATAAATCGAATCGCAATGATTTAAAGCAAATTCAAATGCAATTATTCGTATTAAGATTATTGACATTTCCAAGTTTCCTGGATTATAAGATATGAAAGTAGATTATGGTAAAGACTATAAAAGGTTGCTGACATACTCTAATACTGACATCAGCCAAACTTAAAATTGAAATAACTGCTGACTCAATGTAGTCATTCACCAAGTCACATACAACAATGACTTTTACTTTTAAACTTTCTTTTAATACATTAAGAAATCTCATGAACTAAATATATTAAAACCCAACCTAAATTTAATTCACCATATTAATTATAATTAAACCGAGAGATTGTAAATCATAAAGACAACATTAAAATTAACATTGGTTTTTATGTGATTTCAATGACGTGAAAGAAATTAAAATTATTCAATGCCGGATCTGGGAAAACCCATCATTTTCGACCTTCATTTATTTCAATCGAATAATTAATTAATTAATTTTACAGTGTTTAATTGAGATCGATAGCAGAACAGCTCAAATAGTTGATTTGAATGTGACATGCGGTGACGAAAATATGCGAATCGAGATGACATTCGACGCACCCTTCAACGGAACTATTTTTCCCAAGGGTTACTTCAAGGATCTTTCGTGTAGGTGAGAGCACGAGTAAATAATCATTTGAACTTGACTTTTAACCCTTTTTTCGTTTCGTGCTTGTCAAGATACGTGACCCCCTTCACCGACCTTGAGCGTGTTTTCTTCACTGTTTATCCCGACGAATGTGGATCGACATTGGATTCGGATGACCAAAGTCGTTTATTGGAAACGACAATCGTAATTCAAGGGGATCCACTGATTATCGAATCGTGGGACACAATACGAAATCTCCGTTGTCGTTGGCCCTTACGTATCGACCGTCAACTTCATTTCAAACCTTTAAAAATGTCAGATTTGGATGTTATTAATTCGACTTTCGATGCCGATGACGTCACGTGTTGGATGGACGTGCGATTGGATGCGGGGATACCACCCACAGACCCCATAACAATAGGGGAAACATTATCGTTGATAATCCACGCAAGGGACGTCCAGAATTCGCTGGACGTGCACGTCAAAGACTGTTACGCGGCCCCGACAAGGGAAAGTTTAAAGGAAAATTCGACATCAATTCAATTGACGGACAATCGCGGGTGTCCGTTGAGACCGAAATTAATGGGCGCTTTTTATAAAAGTCGTCAATTGGCATCTGCCGATAATAACGCGAGTGTTGTAGCATTTGCACTCATAAATGCATTCGCATTTCCGGATGAAGAATTTGTTTATTTTACTTGTCACGTTACGATTTGTCGCGACATTTGTTCGGGCGATGTTTGCTCGCAAGAAATAATCGGTGACCCCAATTACAATCTTCCGTTACCGCCTCCACCTTTGGTGGGTCCGCCGCCCGATAGGAGGGTCATAGGACCTAGATTGAAGAGAGATCTTTCACCCGGGTTCATTCGAGTGCAGAAAAGTGTACAAATTGCAAGGAAAACAACGGTTTTACCCGTTTCTTTAATCGTTTTTATATGGGGAATGGCGGCGATGCAAATTTTTATTTCGTGTTTTATAGTTTTTTACGTTATATCGAGGAGACGTAGACGTGTTAGATCCTATTTTAAGGTCCCTTGATATTAGTGGTAATTCGAAAGAGTATTCAATATACAAAATAGTATTTTAAAACAGGATTTTCACAGGCCTAAATTGGCTAAATTAAATTTATAATAACGAATCGTAAATCAATTTATTTATTAACTAAATTAATACTTGAAAGTAATAAATATATTTTTATTAAATTAAATCTCAACTGATTTTATTTTCTAAATTTTTTAAGAATTTTTCTATTATATCGTTTACAACTTGCGGATATTTCTTCATTACGAAATGTCCACCGTCACTAAAAATATGATGTTCGATGTGTTTTACATCTGCATCTGCATTTTCGATCGAATTGATTTCTCCGTTTTTATCGTATAAATGTTTTACGTGTTCATCACCTCCAGAGAGTAAATCCCCCAATTCCATTGATAATTCACTTTCAACGAACCTATCGTTTGTACTGTGTATTAGAACCGATGGGAATTGCCTATAAGACATCAAATTCGGATAATTCTTGTACTGTAAAATTTACAAAATGAAATTATCGGAATTTAAATAACAAATTTGATGATTTACTTGATCGTATGGAATCCCAGCGAGAGATTCAATAGCTATGGACATCTGCATTGCATTCGTTTTCCCAAATCCAGTTACTAACAAAGCGAGTTTTAAAAACGATAACAAAAATGGCTTTAAAAGTGGATTTCGATAGAACCGAGCATGGAAACGTAGTAATGGATACGGCTGTAACACCCTAAAATTTAAATTATATTTTTTAATTTAATTTTTATTTTAATTTTTATACTTGTGGTGACCCAAACCGCCGGGATTAATAAGCGCCAACGACTGAAATATCTTCAAAACTTCACCCGATAATAAAAGTCCGGGATAAACACCAGCGCTATGAACGATTCCCATACGAACCCTGAATAAAATAAATTTTAAATTCTGATAATTCATTTAATATTACTTAAATATACTTTTCAATTCCTAAACAGTATAAAAAATCCTTGACGAAACTCGCTTTTTCTTCGCCACTGTTTTCAAATTCGCCGAATTCGTCCATTTCGGTCCACCCGTAACCTTGAAATAAATAAAAATAAATAAATTTTAATTTTTAAGCAAATGAATAAATACCTGGAAAATTAATCGCTATTACTCGATATCCCTTATTGGCCAAGTGAATAGTCAAATGATTAAAATCCCAATGACCTCCAGGACTTCCGTGAAGACAAACGACGACCGGAGTCGATGTTTTCGCGTTAGGATTTGTATCGACGTAAGCTGCATTGAATTGCACGCCAGAAGGTGATTTGTTTAATCCATACCTAGCAAATACTTCGTATAGACTCTGACAAGCTGTAAATTCCAAATATCGGACTGGAAAAGGATTCGATTTTGCTTCTTCTTTTACGTGTGGGAGATTTGTTGTGCTAAGAAGAAATTCGCGGCCTTTCAATGTGTTGCTCGTTCGAAAAGTTCTTGTATGGAGTTTTGTGACTAAAACATTTTTCAATGCTCGCAATGTAGACCCTAAATGGGCCATATTAAATTGGAAGACTATGGATATATGAATTTTGTTTAGTATCACGATCAGCCAACGACATGAGGCAAATCAGCACATGTTTTCGGTGCCGGGTTGCCATTGCTTTAGCAAAGATTAAGGTTTGGAGAAATATTTTTTTATTTTCTTGTATAATATGCGATTAATGGAAATGAAAATCTTATTCTTAATTAAGGTGAATTGAAGTTAAAAATGCGAGATTTGCAAGCAGACAACACCTGGTATTAACCAATCGTAACGAAGTTGAATAAACCCGCTGATGGCGCGAAATTCGAAAGAGAAGTGGTGCAAGACGAAATTTGAACAAGATTTTTAAGGTAAGAAAAATATATTTTTGACATTCTTAGCATTTAATAAGTAAATAAGCAAATGAAGAATTTAAATATTCGACATAGGTATGAAGTTTATTTCTCGGAGAAATTACTGTTTTTATTTCTTCAAATATTAATAAAAACTCGATAACTTGGTGTTTAGTAGTAGATTTAACAAATAAGAATTATATAAATAATATAGTTTTTTAAAATTTATTTCTTTACATGAGTAGTTATTAAAATGCATAATATGCAAATTGTGCTAATAATTTTTATGTAAAAATATAAACATTTTAAAGATATAATAGCACAATAAAAAATATTAAATAAAATACGAATGTTAAAAAATATTGAATTTTTTTGCAACGTACAAGTATACTATCATACGTATGAAGTTGGCCCTGCAACTTTATCATATAGATTTCAAACGTTAGTTCTGATTAGTTCTACCTACCTAGTATGTTTTTAACGTTAGTTTTCATTTTGGGAATTTTTTACGCACAAAAGACTCACTTAATGCCATACCAACAAAATGTTGGTTAATCTTCACTAAACATTAGTTCTAGGTTAGTTCTTGGTTAGTTCTATCAACTTAAGAATTAGTAAAAAAAAATGCATTGTAGTTTGCAAATAATATAGTAATTTTTAAAGTGACTCATTCAGCTATTCTATGTTGGAATTTTCTTTTTAAAATTTTTTCAATATTTTGAAAAATATTAAAAAATTGAATGGGTGTGTAATGCAATAATTTTCATTTGCGATAGTCGATATATGTCGATCATATTGTCGATCATATTGTCTAGCAAAATAATAAATTCTTTTCTTATCTGATTTTCTTATTCTTCTTTGAGAAGGATTGCTTTTTCAGCTTTCTCTTTGGAAAATTTCTGTAAATTATTGGTAAATGCGCAGTACATGTCATAACTATCTTCGCAGTAGATGATTTTGCTCAAAACACATTTAACAGGTGTGTAAAATTTTTTAAATATGTTTAATTGCATGAATACTGTAGTGAGCTGTTCATTGCAGCTAAAATCACTTATTAGTCCAAAATCTCTCTACTTAAAATGAATGGCGTGCAGGCTAAGCTGGTTTGGTTTTCAAAACTAATTAAGTTAGTAATTAACTGTTATTTAGATTTTGCAAACAGTAATTGGATTACGAGTAAGAGGTTAGAAATGTATTTTATTGAAACATTAGTTTTTATTTGAAGGTTAATTAGACCTTTTAAACTTATTTCTGACAGTTACTCATAATGACTATTCTGTCAGCACTTGTTGGTGTGGTTTAAAAATCACATGATTGATGTTTTGTAGAAACCAATATTGCTTGTTAATGTGCCATAATTTGTCATTAATAATAATTACTTTCATGCATGAAATATTCTCTTCAGATACAAATTTGTCTGTTTAACTTTCAGTGAATTACCCTTACAACAAAAGAAATCTAAGTGAAAGAAATCTCTTAAGTGAATTTGCTCATTAGCTAAAATTAAAATTTAGTAAAATATTTAAAACCATAAACAGATTAGGCTTTCTTCATATGAAATTTAAAAAAAAAAACTATAATATAAATTGCAAATGTAATTTTCGAATGCTTTTAATTTAACGTTTTAAAAAAATTGTGATTAATTTTTATTTCGAAATTACTTTTTATTATTTGCTATATTTAAATTGTTCAATTGCTATTGATTACCGAGTAGACAACAACATCTATAACTAAATAATAGGAGCCAATCAAAATTGGCACCGTAATTTAACATGAGTAATAAAGACGCTTTTTCCATGATAGTAAATATATCTATTATATGGCAAATCAAAGCCATTTATTGTAAATTGTTGTAAATTGATTTTATTTTGTTATAAAACAACAAAATTACAACTTTAAATATAATAAATTGCTTTGAAATTTTTACTGATTACAGTATGACGTATTTCTGTCAGATATTAAATTTTGTTGCGGTGGAGTGCGCAAATTGGCTGCTTCTGCGAACCAGATATGACTCTGTAAACCTGTAATTTGTCTAATCTCATTTCACTATATATTTAACGTCAATCTCCAAAAGAAGCAATAGGGAAACAAACCAACCAACTAAGTATTGAAGCTTTCAAGACTCAACGAAGCGCATCAATTTTGATCTCTTGATATTGTGACGATTATTATACGTGGTGAGCATTAACATTAAGAATATAACTTTAAAAAAAACTATCAAAGATCTTGAAATTTAATATCGCATTCTATTCATAAATTATATTCAGACTAATTTTTGAATCGTTTTTTCTTTCCATCTACAGATAAGATGGGATTTTTCTACGTGTTGTTTACATTGTCTGTCATATGCGGTATTGAAGTCGGTCGATCCTTTAGTCAAGAGATGACTGAAGATAACGATGGATTCGATGTTAGTTGCAACATGCGCTTTTAAACTATTTTTATTTTTTGCTTTAGAATAATTAAACACTCAGGTTCTCAAGATAAATAAGGTTATATTTTATTATTCTA
Organism: Henia vesuviana; assembly: GCA_034696185.1. Taxonomy (NCBI): domain Eukaryota; kingdom Metazoa; phylum Arthropoda; class Chilopoda; order Geophilomorpha; family Dignathodontidae; genus Henia; species Henia vesuviana. Next base: position 7,532 of record JAQFZU010000891.1, on the reverse strand, counting down.
ATTAAAAAGAGTCAGTGCTAACATGGCCGTCATGACCATTTTTCTATTTTACGACCCATTTTGCGTTTTGATCGAATCGACCGACAAACGAATTGTTTGCCGGTATCCTATTGGTAATAACTGCATATTTTAAAATTTATTGCAAGCATGTGTGTTAAGATTAGACTGATGTTAAACATCGCAGAAACTGACGACTTACCAAAATTAATTTGAACTCGTGTTTGAATTCATGCAAATCTGGCCAGAAACTCACTCACATTTACTTATATTCATTTGCATTTACTTATATTCATTACAATACATATGGAAATATGTATGCATCTTAGAAACTCAATTGTCTTAAAGGTTGGAAAATAATATTTTCCAAATATTTATTTGGATTTTATTTCCTTGCAAGCAAACATATTTCAATAACCAAAGATGTAATTTGCTATTGTAATGAATTGTATTTATTAATTACAGTTCTTTAGAAACCTAGAAAACATGGAAAAAGAATGGGAAAAACAAGAATCGCAAAAACGAATTGATGAAGATCAGCGTAAAAAGTTGGCTCAGGAAGAACTTGAAGAACAACGTAAGAAGGCTGAAGAAGAACAACGTAAAAAGGCTCAGGTAGAACTTGAAGAACAACGTAAGAAGGCTCAGGAAAAACTTGAAGAACAACGTAAAAAGGCTCAGGAAGAACTTGAAGAACAACGGAAGAAGGCTGAGGAAGAACAACGGAAGAAGGCTGAGGAAGAACAACGGAAGAAGGCTGAGGAAGAACAACGTAAAAAGGCTGAGCAAGAACTTGAAGAGCAACGTAAGAAGGCTCAGGAAGAACTTGAAGAACAACATAAAAAAGCTGAGGAAGAACAACGTAAAAAGGCTGAGGAAGAACTTGAAAAACAACATAAAAAGGCTCAGGCAGAAGTTGAAGAACAGCTCCGTAAAAATAAGCACAGGAATCATCCAAGAGTGCTTAATCTCGTAATTAAATTTATTGAAAAATATCTTAGAATTAAATTATAATTTTATTTTCAAATTTGTGTTTCTTTGCCAAAATGACTAGCCTAAGAACTTCTGGATAGGAGGCCAATTGCCAGGAGAAGAATTTAACTTGGACACGTTTTTTAGAAAACACGATATTAATTCCGACGGTGAATGGGAAATGAAAGAAATTACGGCCATTTTTAAACAAGAAGTACAGATAAAATATTAATTTTTAACTATCTTTAGCATATTCAATTCCATTTTTATTTTTATTATAGTTAGTCATAATCTACAATGTGAATAACGACTTAAACGATGTATTTGATAATTTACAAATTATGGAACAGACACAAACAACTTTTGTACGCGAAGTGAGTGAGAAATTTTAAAAGCAAAATGGTCTAAACAAAACTTCATTAAATTCTTATTTTTTATCCATAAAGAGTGATACGAATGGAGATGGCGAAGTAAGTCATCAGGAATTTGTTAACTACGCAATTAGATCTGAATCCGAGGAGAAACTAGAAATAGGCGAAGAACCACAGTACGATGAAGATTTCGAAGAATTTGTGTAAAAACGGGATAATCTGAATTAGCCAATTCAGCAGCTCAAAGAATTAAATAATTTTTAAATAGAAATACTTTTTAAATCTCTAATTTCAATACCAATCAAAGATGTATAAATAAAATTACTCTCAGTCATTACTTGTTTTCTTTTTTAATTTTTAAAAAAGACCAAAGCCATAAATTCTGTATTCGTAAAAACAATAATTTAGCTCATATAAAAACTTAATTTTAAATTCCTCAAAACTTTTTGATGATTTTTCTAGGGAGAAGGGTGTTGCTATACGCCAATTTGCAGAATGTAAACATGGAAATCAATTGAATGTGAATTCAATACTTTTCAATTCCTAAACAGAAAAAAAAATCCTTAACAAAACTCGCCAATATTTTAAAATTCGCGGATTTTGTTCATTTCGGTCTAGCTGTAGTCTTATTAATTTTTAAGCAAATCAGTTAATACCTGGAAAATTAATCGCTATTACTCGATTTCCCTTTTTGGCCAAGTGGGTAGTCAAATGATTGAAATCTCATTGACCTCCTCATTGACCTTTGTAAAGACAAACAACGACCGGAAGGGATTTTTCCCCATTACTTGAACAAGAAAAGATTAAGGTTTGGAGAAAAATTTCATATTTTTTCTTTTATAAAGTGTGATGAGTGGAAAGTTTTATTTTTATTCTTATTTTGATGAATTGAAATTTAAAAATGTGAGACTAGTAGACAACATGTGGCACTAACCAATTTTAACGAAGTTGTGACCAGTCGTCACTAAAGGGCAACATGGGCCCCCGGTTACGTGACCTCTGGCGCGCATCCATTACACCTTACACCAGCTGGGAGGCTCAACCTCTAATCCGAGGTCAGTCTGCGCCCACCGATCTGAGAGATTGGACAGGCAGACGCAGAGCTGGCTATTCGGCGCATCATGGTGATGATGAGCGGGGTTGCCCAGTATGGAGCATGTTGTATGTGGCAGTGGCTGTACGGAGGATGAGGAGTAGGTACGGCTGCCTCATATACACTCTTAGAAAAAATGGTGTAGGTGAAGCCTAGCTGACACCTATTCAGGTGTATTTAGGGCTAAATACACCTGAATGGGTGTCAGCCAGGCTAAATACACCTGAATAGGTGTCAGCCAGGCTTCAACTACACCATTTTTTCTAAGAGTGTAGCCGTAAAGATGTATCTTAAGCAAGAGGGCTACGTGTTGGCGGCTTCGGCTGTCGACACGTGGCCGGCGAACTGAGGAAGTGTGGGGAACGGGACGATGATGTGGGTCGCGGGCTGATTTAATAAAAGCTCGAACACCACAAGTCATGCGTCTGTTCTATCATTTCACAGTGGCCGACCGTGAAACCATAGCCTGGGAACTGTGCCCAGATGCCGGCGGAGCAGCCGGTCACAAAGTAAAATAAACCCGTTGCCGATAGCGCGAAATTCGGTAGAGAAATAATTCGTAAATAATTTTTAAAGGTAAGAAAAATATATTTGTAAATTATTTTTATTTTATAAAATTAGCACAAAAAAAAGTACAATTTTATTATTTATTATGATATTTCACTTGATTAAACAGAATTTAAAAACTTCTCAATAATTTCATTTACAATATTCGGATATTTCTTCATGAGAAAATGTCCTCCACTAGAAAAAATATGATTTTCCATATGTTTTATTATGGAATTCGTTTCTTCTAGTTTAGTTAACTGTCCATTTGCGTCGTATAAAAATCTTTTATGCTTTTCATTTCCAGCCAATAAAAATGCTAATTCCATAGTCAATTTCGGTTCCGCAACTCGATCCTTTAAACTATGAATAAGCACCGTTGGTAATTGTCTACGAGCAATAGATTTTGGATACTTCTTGAACTAAAATGGAAAATATTTTAACAAAAATTTCTAGAATTATCAACAAATCACCTCCTCGTACGGAACAAACACCATCGATTCAAGAGCTACTGACATTTCCACAGTATTCGTATTCCCAAATCCAATTCCTAATAAAAACATTTTAAGAAGAACTAACAAAAATGGCCTTAAAATCGGATTTCGATAATGTCGACAATAAAATTGCAATAGAAAATAGGGCGACAGGGACCTGTGATAAATTTATTTATTTATAAATTTAATTTAATTTTACATTGTACTACCTATGATAAGTTAATCCCAAAGGATTAAGAAATGCTACCGATTCAAACACATTCATTTCTTCGCCGGTTAATACAAGACCGGGATAAACACCCGCACTATGAATAATTCCCATGCGAACTCTAAAATTGAAAATATCACAAAATTATGTATTTACTCATTATTTACTTGGTATTAATACTTATCAATCCCAAGACAACTTAGAAAATCCTTCATAAAATTCGCTTTTTCCTCCGCACTGTGTCGAAATACACGATTTTTATCGATTTTAGTCCAACCGTAGCCTGAAATTGAATAAATTAAATAAATAAATTTAATTTAATAAATTTAAAAAAAATACCGGGAAAATTTGGGATTATAATTCGATATCCTTTTTTAGCTAAATGGACAGTCAAATGATTGAAATCCCAATGTCCACCTGGGCATCCGTGAATGCAAACAATAATTGGTGTTGATTTTTCGGCTTTAGGATTTGTGTCGATATAAGCTGCATTGAATTCGATAGTCATCGACGGTTTAGTCTTATTGCTCTTCGACAATTTTTTGTATAATTCACAACTTGTTGTAAATTTCAGAAATCGAACTGGGAAAGGATTCGCTTCTGTTTCTTCTTTAACGCGTTTTTGAGTCGTTTCGTCTAAAAGAAATGTTCTGCCGTTTGTTGCATTGCACGTTTGGAAATTTCGTCTTGTTTTTATTTGTGATTTTTCTGTTTGAAGTAAATTGTGTGATAGTAGCTTTAATTTGCACCGTTCATATTGCAACTTTGCCATCTCATAATGAAATCTGTAAATACTTATATTAGTAATTGCGGATTATTATTATTATTACGTTTTACTGTTAAACGTAATAATAGATTTATTATCATACAATAGTAAAAGATTAATTGTTGGATGACTAACTTATCTTTCTTTCAATGAAGATGTACAAGATGGAAAATTGGTTTCCTTGATTCTGAGTGATTAAAGTAGTTATTGATTATTTAATTATTCAATTTTACAATGAGTAGATTTCAGATGAATTTATTTTTTAAATCTGACAAAAAAAGTAATAAAATTATTAACTACTTACTTTTTGTCAGATTTAGAAAATAAATGTATCTGAAACTATACTCATTATATTTTACTAATATATAATTACAAGAAAATTATTAATTGTAATTGTACAATAATATAACATTGCATTTGGATGAAAACTGTTTACATCCAAATCAGTCCAACCATAACCTCGGAGTAATGAAATAATTGGTAGGCAAAATAAATGAATAAAAAAAGACAACTGGAAAATTTTGGGAATTATCATTTGATAATCCTTCTTGGCTAAACAAATAATGAAATATTTCAAATTTTAGTATCAACTCTGCTCCTTTGAAGACATTCAATGATCGATTGTCTTTTTAGTTTCAGGATTGGTGTCCGCGAAGGCTATATAACAGATTGACACTCTGTAGCCAAATCAAGGCACATATATGCAATGCCATCGTTTTTATGGTATATACCATAAGTTTTCAAAGTTTGTATACAAATTATAAGTTTTCAAAGTTTGTATACAAATTATAAGTTTACCAAAATAAAAGTGTATTGGCTAATCATTCCACGGCACTAATTTAAATTGCTTGATTTTGCACAATCAATTAACCAAGTTCAAACTCGGATTTCTCAAAAACCGAACCATCGATTTTAATTAAATTTGGCTCACATTTAATACACTCCCTGGGCTATGTCGGGTCCAAATTTCAAACCCCCAAACCGTCTCGTTCCAGTTTGGCAGCCTTTCGAGCATAACTGCTGAAACCTTAAATGTATTATCTTTATCATCGTCTGTCACTGTGGAGTTTTCAATCTCGGATTTCTAATTTTAATAAAAAATTTGGGATACGTTATAGAATTGTTCAATAATATCACAATTTTATTTCTATAACCATAAATTTCATTTATGTATAATTTATTTTTTGAATATACTTTTTGAATTCTTATAAGTATATACTTTTATTTTGGTATATACTTTATAATTTATTATATGTATAAACTTTAATTTGTATATAAACTTTTAAAAATGATAGTATATACCATACCATACCATCATTTGGCGTTCCATACACAAACCCTGCCCAGTTAGTGTTTATGATATAATTACTAACTTGGTGATGCTACTTGGAGGAAAAAACAACTAATCCTTATTAACAGATTAGATGAAAAAAATTAGTTTTAGAAACAAGGAAAATTTAGTGTAAAATCTAAATGTCTTAAATCTTCTGTTTTGGTTTAACTACAAATTTTATAATTGTTTTTGCAATACCTTACTTTAATTTATTACTAGCTTGTTCTATTATAAAATTAACAAATTTCTAGTAATGTGTTATTTGGTTTCTGGTATTACCAAAGGCTGCTAATAAAGCATCATTAATTTTCTAGTTGATCTGAAGCATCAGTCAGAGAATTTGCTTTGAATGAAAATATTTAAAAAAAATTAAATAATCTTAAACTTATATGGAAATATTTATTATTATCAGTTTTAGGAATAGTACATTGTTAAAATAGACTTTTACATTATAAAACTAAAATGCAAATTAAGAAAGAAATTGTGTTAAATTTATATACTGTAAAATTAGCATAAATAGTATCAATAGCATTACAGCTTAGGTATACAGAAAATTAAAAATTGCAGATTATTAATAAAATACTTTAAACATTGAAAAGAGAGATATCCCAATAAGAATGCCCATAATAGACCCAATATCACATAGCAATTTGATAAACGTATTCAACATTTGTTCCTCTAACATTTCACGTATTTTATTAGGAAATATCATCTGAATTTCAATCGATGTATCTCCAAATCTAGTGGGTATATTGACTACAGTAATATATGGCAAATAGATGTTTTCAATACATCTCGGGTGGCATGAACATTCATTTTTTGAATCAATTTTATAGACATTAAGGTAACGTTTCACAACTTCTTTAGCCAATGACGAATTGTGACATTCTGGTAAGTGACTGGAGTTCACGAACGGCAATCTAAACTTCAAACAATTAAACTTATTTAATATAAATTCTATTTATTTACCTGCATGGTAGTTTTTCTTTCACTAGAAATTTCTCCTGACAGTTTTTCTCACATTTCTCAAACGATTGATCTTTACTACAAGGATTTATTGGCGAACTATATCTCATAACAGTTTTTCTTATGAAATTGATTAATACAACTTCGCTACGCGTTGTCAGTAATAAATGATGTGGATGAAGTATGTTATGCGCAGATGCAATAAGTAACTTAAAGAACATGAGAAAAAATGTATATTTTTTAAAATTAAATATTGTTGAAATAATACCTTGGTGTATACTGCCTCACAATTTGTAGACTTGGTCTTAAACTCAGTATTTCGTTTTCCTTTGTTTTGTAAAGCTGATAAAATATTTTAAATAGAATCAAATGTCATCTCATAATAATATAATTTGATAGTTATAAAGTGAGTACTATACCTGGTCGTTCATAGTTACATAATCCAAAAATAGTTACGTTTGGTAATTGCTAAAAATAAAAATTCTTTCATTTATATAATAGCTTTTAGGAATAAAAGTAAAAATGATAAAATTTAACAAAAACTAGAATTAGAATTATTTCATACAAAATTAAATAATTCAAATTTTAAACATTTAATTTAAGTTTGAAATATTGGATTTATCTTTACCATACTTGGTATATTATTTACCTTTTCTTTACGATGATCTTGAATAGAGGAAAGCCACAATTTAGTCGGGTTTCCAGCAAATTTAGACGGAGAATCTAATAAATCCAAAAAATGAATATTTTGACAAGAAGTGTTTTTCACTCTGGCTAGTTCCACTT
>JAQFZU010000890.1:0-17850 GCA_034696185.1 Henia vesuviana | reverse complement strand
CATCCAAATTATTCTATAAAGAATATAAAGAAAAGTTTTCTTTTAACCAAAATATCTAAAAAATGAATAGAAAACCAGATTTTTTGTTTCATATTAGAAGGTTTGGACAGCTGGTAACAACATATCTCCCCGTATCGATCTATTTTGAAAGGATTTGCTATTTTAACTGAGATATGTTGATAATAGTACAAACTAGGGTCACTTGCGTCACTTGCAATCCAAGGCAGGTTGAAAAACGCGACCCATGCTTATCGCCATGTTGTTGTGTCATGAGTTAATAGAAAAGATTGTTTTCTATTAACATATTTCTAGTTTGGTTTTTGTCTTCATTATTCTGTGGTAAAATAAGGAAGGGGCAATGTCTCGACAAACGTATAAATAAACTATTACTGACGTATAGCTGTATGAACATATCAAATTTACGTCGATAAGTAACACAGTTTTTCATATTTCGTAACAAAAGTTAGAATTTTTTTGGTCATTTTATAGTAAATTGTCAAATATATCCGGATTTTAGAATTACAATTTTTTTTCATTGTTTCCACTCTACCAAACTAAAGTCTGTGAATAAAATTTTTCAATCAAACTTAAGATTCTTCCATTTGCTGTAAGGCAAATTCTTTGTCTCTATCTCTAATAAAGCTTTAGTGAATTGCCACGAGGTAAGATAATAGAGTCATGTGTGAGAACCAACAGACGTAAGGTGACTATGGAAAATCTTTTAACCTAGCAAAACATGGTTAAACTTTTAATATGAAAAGGTCACTATCCATAAGTCTGCAATTCATTTTCGTTTGAGTGATTTTAACCCCGAAAGAAAGTCGTATATAAAACGAAAAATTCACCTTTAAAACTCCAGAATAACAACTGAAATAAAATTTGCAACCATTAAGTGCTTTTTAAGACGAAGAGAGAAAATGTTAGAAGTTAATTTCCTTTTCATTTCTCAGATATTGAAAAGGGGACGTGCAATCGCACAATCCAGATTTCTGAAGAGGTTAGCACCCCTGAAGTGACTTCCGCCAACCGTGGACGTTCAATGATGTGTTGGTATCGTTTCCACATGGATCCTCAACAGAACGATTGGATCATTACGGTCAGGTAGGAAACGACTTTCAAAATTTAATTAAACAGCACGAAACTTAAAAAGAAATTGAAGAATGTGGAAAAAAGATTCAATTCAAGTGCAAATCAAATTCTTAATTTTGCATGAGTAAACACGATAGAAATGTTTGAAATAGTTTAAGTTAGAAATGAAATTTATTGATAAAAGCTCTTTTTCTTTTAAAACTTGCTTTTAGCTACGGTTATTTTTGCATGCAGCACTAAATCGAGCCAAAGAAAAGGCCAATATCTCGGCTCAAAATCGCTAGTGCTACGATGAAAATGTTGTTGTCAACCACTTTGCTCGCTTGATTGCCGAGGTGATAAAGTGGAACACTCGCGAGAGACTAAGAGAAAGAGAAAGTAGAAAGAGAAAAGGGAGGATGAGAGAAGGGACTGCGTATCTGATGGACTGACATTGGAAATTGTTTTCGCCTTGCCAAAGACTGCGGTTGCTTCTTTTCTCTGGAAATATCTCGAGGCTAAAAATCAAGGACAGTAACCTTTTCTTACAAGCAAAACAGAAAAGAAATAACTGTACATCTTTTAGTTATTTGTCTTGAGGTGATGCAAAGAAACTTTTTTGATTTTTTTATTATCTTCCATCCCTTCGTTATGAACTGATTGAATGACTTGGCCTTATTTGACATTTTGTTTGCTTTGTTTATAAGGGTCCGCATAAATATTGAAATTCAATGTAAATATTCTTTCTCTTTTTATTTTTATGTTCTATAACTTTTGAATTGGATGTTGACTTAATAGATTAATATGGCTGCAGTACAAGTACAATAAAGTAAATAATGTTTTCTTCGTTTGATTTTATGAAAAATGATTTTCTTTCGAATTTCTTTGAATTTATGCATTTAAGTTTTAAATTTTATTTTCTTTTAATACCGTTTCCAATAGTGAGTATAAGATTATGCAAAATAATGTTGAATACTAATGAAATGTTTAATTATGACTATAATTAAAACTTTAAATTAAATAACAGACTTGGTTCGATTTAGCAGAAAATTCTTAATATTATATTCGTCAACTTAATTCTAATTTTATCTATTAAAATCCATAACTTTATTTCCAATTTGTAAATTCCAACGATTGATTTGAAAATGAATTTGAAATTTCTGTTTAAAATTATAAAAAGATATTTTTACTGTATATGACCTTTTCGAACTGAACCAAATCGATATTGCACGAAAAAGAATCTTAATTGGGATCTGGGAAAGGGAAAAGACATACTCAATTTTCTAAATCCAACATCCTCTGGGATGCGATGCAAAGAGAAAACGTGGTTGGTATTAATCAAAATCCGCTTGTCTTTATATTTCCCATTGCAACTCGAGTTATGTTTTCAAAGATTTTCGCCACGAAAGAAAAGAAATCTGATGATTAATTCTTTCCTAAAGTATTTCCTTCCATATATCCGAAATTATTTCTTTTGATTAATTATCTCGCAAGTAATGGGCTATGTTCTCCTTCTTCGACTGGAAGTTGATAAGAAAAAATGTAAATGGAATTTCCGAATGGAAAGGAAAAGAAATGTCGTTTACTATTTGGAAAATTGAGTCAGTGACTGAGTTAGTCATAAAACGCTCGCCTTTTAGATGCAAATCCATTGTCGCTTTGTGGTGCCTTGCAATTTCGTTCTTTCAAAATCAATAAACAGCACCAACTAAAGTCCGAGAGAAACTCATAACACAAATACTACTTCAGAAAATTGATATAAATTGAAACAACATAAGGGAAAAGCCAAAGGTTAACATCATAAGAAATTTTTTTGTGATAGAAGCCATTTTAATCTCTACTATTCTATTACTAATCATCTTATCAAATATCTAATAAAATATCAATCAAATGCAATTACGAGGATTTTATTTTATATTTTAATACACTAAAGTTTCCAGTCTTCATTCGCATGGCTGAGCATTTTTTTTTAGATTTGGCAATGTCATTAATAATACAAACTTACATTAGGGTAACTCGAATCATGGAATAAATTGATGTAACGACTTATTCGGCACACCAGGGAATAAGGGTCGCTTTCAAGGTGATTTACTCCGTGGAAAAATCGATGAAGAAGACCAACTATGAAATTTATAAAAAGATAGTTTAATTACAAAATAAAATTAAATGCTGAGATTATCACTATATAAACTTAAATAATTTACTTAACCCTTTCATTATTTGTATTTCACATTTTTAATAGTTTCAAACTTTTTTCCAAGCAAAATTCGAATTTGTATGCTCACACTTAAAAATACTTTTTCCGACGATCATTCACGTCCTTCTTCATTTGCATGAAGCAGAATAAAAAAGCAAGCAAGTAGCTAAAAACCCAACTGTGGCACCCGCAACAGGCAAGAGAAGGTTGGCTATTAAGGTGAATACAAATTCATCAAGTGGATGCTACATTAAATTGCAGGAAGGGGCAAATTCGTTGGCACCCATCAACCGCAATGCACGCAGATAAAGCGCGAGCATGAAGAGTAATCATCTCAAGGTTTTATATACTTATCCATCTATCCATCCATCCAATGGTAAGAGTATAGTCAAGCGAGCAAAGAAATAATGGAGGGACTTCCCTTTTAAAGGTTAAGTGCGATGTAAAAATGCAGCACCAGACGCCTCTGCACTCTCATAACTCACGCTTAAAACGCATCGACGTGGTGCTCGTACGACCTTTCGATGCCTATAAAAGCCCCCGTTAATGAGTCATTTGAAATTCGGTTCCGTCACCCTCCCCTGGCACTGGCGCCATCTGCTCGTCTCTTTTCAATCTACTTAAAAGACGGAAAGGGAGGGATAAAAAAATACAAATTTCGGGTACTTAAGTGAAACTCGCGAGATTGACACTGCCAATTCAATAAAGGCAACACCTTGCTCGTCTCTTCCTTTTTTTAATCAATCCCACTTTCAACACTAATTTTATCCCATAAATCTAGTGTTAAACGCTTTAAAAATCCTAACCGTTTTGATTTAATTATTTTTCTACTGCAAATCGATAAAACGCAAAAGAATATTTTTAAAATATAAACGACCATATTTCATTTCAATATTCATTCTGTTGTAAAGCCTCAACTCGAGTGATTTACGTTGTTTTCAACTACAAATGGTTGGTGAATTTAGTCGCACAGACCATAAGGGCTAGATGGCCATGTGCTCGAAAACAATGTGCAGTAATAACACAATTAATATATGTTTTAACAAACTTCATCACAACTTTTATATAATGATTAAAGTCTCATTTTATTTCAATCAATTTGTCTCTTAATTTTATTCTAATACCGTAGTTATACGTAACGAATAAAAGGATTACGACTCTTTCATAGAAACATGTGAAACTGAAACCTTAATTGAAATTAGTGAGTGGATTTGGGACAGAACGAGTCAATTTCACGGATACGAGCAAAGCATAGACACATATACGAAGACGAAAGAGAACCTCCAACACACATCTTTTGGATTTTTGCCAAATCGAAACCGAGAAACGAAAGACCAAGAACCCCTAGCATAGGGCCGAGGATTTGTGGCCGACCGGAGGAAAACACCACCTAAATCCAACGATCCCAAGCTCTCGGTTCTTGACGATACGAGTTTGTGTCCGCTTTGCTGATTAATTGTGAGGGTTCTTCACTCGAACTGGCGTGGCGCAAATACAGCAAATAATTTGTAGATATTTGTTGTAAGGCAGTTTGAAAGACGGCTAAAAGAAGATGGAAATGCCGTAGAAAATCATGCTGGTCATTCATCTTGTCGTTGTGGCCCGTAGTTTATGGCCTCAAGAAAGACATTGCCAGCGAATGTAACTTCGATGGTTCTTTTTTTCTTTTGGCCGATCCCTTCTTTCGCAGAATACAAACATGTTTTCTACGCAGTTTGCCAAATGGTTTTAAAGAGTCGATTTATGATTGCGACGTGATTTGAAAGAAGGAAGCGGTTGTGGGAAAAGGAAAAAAATGAATAAAATATTTAAAAGTAAAAAGAAAAATGTTTTTATTTTTTTCAAGCTTTTCAGATCAGAATTCAATTACTCAATAGGTTGAAGTTGAAATAATACAATGCAGCAACTTCATCTTAATCAGAAACACAGAAAAGAATCGGTTTTCTTGATCTCGACGGTACAGCGTTGCGTTGAGTGCAGATAATTCTTGGTTCGGTGACACGTTCGAGTGGAGAAAATCATTTTCCTAGTCGTCTGATTTAATTAAGAGACTCGATGACTCATTGTGCCATGCCAACATCTCTTTGCCTCTGTTCGAGTCGCTTGTTACGCGTCAGCTCGAAAGTTTCTTGATTTAAGAGTTACAATCGTTTGGAACGAACGCAAAAAATACTCGACAGTTTTATTTCTCAGCAATTCTGATTATCATTTTATTTCCTGCCAACATTTTCTCTTGTTATTGTTAATAAATAACAGATAATAATTTTGTTTCCATAACTTTTTTCTTCGTAAATTTATTCTAAATCTTATGAACCAATTTATTCGAGAAAACTACCAATGTCGTTTTTTCCTCCAGCTCAAGTTAAGTCGCATTAGACAAACTCATCTCCATGCAGATGGAAATGCTGCATAATGGAGTGTGTGTTGTGTATGTGTGTGTGTATGTGGGTGTGAGTGAATGAGTGTGCACTATGCGTGCCATACGAGCAGAAGAGTCCAAAGTAAATGCTTTAGTTCGAATGAGAACAGAAAGAGAGAGAGACCCATTGTGCCACACCCTCAAGCAATACTTGCTTCTGCAAACACATGTCACTATTCCCATCTTTCGCCATTTTGGGCAGTTTGCCCTTACCTTTAGGCAGTGATTATTGCATTTATAGTCGATGAACCGGGCTATTGTTTGATGAAATTTAATGCTTAAATGCTTGTTACAAAAAGAAAGTAATTCGAAAACTAAAATAAAAAAAAAAACTAAAAATTTCTAAAACAAAATAATTTCCAAGTAAAAGAATATGTATTTGTATTTTTAATGTTAATCTAATGTTAATCTTGAAGTTTAAAATCACACATTTACAAAATATGAAATGAATATTGAATGCAACTGTTGCCCTCTGGTCACTGGAACAAACTATGCTAATATAAAATTTTACATTTACAGCCACAAAACAGTTTTAAAAAAAAATTATAATGAAATTTTCATTTTTTTTCACATTTTAAAGTTATTGAAACATAATTCCAGGAATATTTTAACACTTTTGATGTGTTTTAATTACACGTATTATATAACTGCCTAAAATACCATTGTGCTCTTCCTTAACTTCATTAAACTTTCAAATGCAAGCTGCTGCACTAAAATAGAAAGGAGAATGAACTGAAAAAAGAGAAAAAATACAATTAATTCTAAACTTTTCATCTGATGCACAGTCAAAAAAATGAAAGAAAGAAATATGAAACCCGGTGAGAGATGGATGTGCTTTCCTAAGGATAATCAATAAAAAATGAAGCAATACATAAAATTAAAAAAAAAACTAAATCCACTTTGAAAAATGATGAATTAGATTTTAAACTGGTCTTTAAGATAGGCTATTTCAATTAGAAAACCAAAAAAAGCATATGAACTGTGCGTAAAAATTGACGTTTTTATTGCATGGCAATGATAGTGGAGAAGTTAGTCACCTTATGGCAAGTACAAAGAGCCCTTCGAGACGTCACCTGTGATTAATTCCTAGTGAAAGGTCTAGTGCACCTCAGGGAAATTACCCTCACTCTATACAGACATTTTCAGATGGCGTGGAACATGTCTGTTTTCTTTGCTCTCAGTTTCTCTATCTCTCTCTTGCCTCCTACTAAAACTCAAATTGCTATTTGATCCGACTAACAAACAAAAGCTCCATTCGACACTTTCGACTTTGCTAATTACAACGGTGAGAACTTCACACACTCTCGCATAAACTAATGACGTTTATTTTCGCAAGTTGAATTACAGATGATGTGAATATTCTATTACCGCATGGTCAACTTGCTATTAAATTTTTGAAATACACTTACTGGCAAATTAGTATATAATTATCTGTCAACAAAATTTGATTTCAAGAAAAATGGAAATGAGATTTAAAAAAAATCTTTATTTCCCGTTACATTTTTTAGTGAAAGTCAATTTCTATCATGTATTAAAACTTTGGTAAGACTAAATCAAGTTTTCCAATTAGTTATTTTATTACTGAATTTTATATTAAAATTAATGTAAGAAAGTTATCTAAAAAATGTTTAATAAAAAAATAAAATAAAAGTCTCAATCTTGCTTTAGGTTTCTTCATCCCTTCGCCCGTTAAATTAACTGCCAAACGGAGCAAATATTGCAATTGGTAAGGATTCAAGAGAGAGGGGGGGGGGGAGTGATTGGGAGGTTGTAAGGAATGTGTATATGTAGTTGCATCAGATTCAGTCACCTGTAAAGTTCCTCGTACCTCCAATAAAAATCTGAAATCGAAGCTGCTGCTGCCAACTTTACACACCGAATTCGGCTCGAACCAATTTTATTTGGCTATGGAAACTTGAAACTCGTCTTCTATCAATGTGCGATGGAGGAAAAAAATAAGAGAGGGTGATGGTATGGAACATGGGGTTTTGTGGTAGTAGGGAGGATGAAGCTTTTGAACGCATTGGTGCACGAGAAACAAGTTGAGAAGGGTGGAAAATGCAGCTTCTTTTAACGAGGTCAGCATAGGAAACGAACTAAAATTGCGATCAATGTTTTCTTATTTACAGATTTAACAAATTTAAAGTTGGGCGTCTTGTAAATGCCACGACATGCGAAGACGGATACGTACAAGTAAGAGACGGAGGATATTCGAGAGATTCCGATTCGCCGGGTTATTTTTGTGGAGAAGTGGATCGACCCCAGGTGTACATTTCGGAAACGAGTCACGTGACTGTAACATTCTACGTGCGCCATTTCTCAGGTGAAAATTTCTAGGAGTGAAAGAAAGAAATTGTAATTATCTAAGCGTGTTGTTTGTTATTAAATTGCACGTTTCGCCTTACCCCTTGAATTTCTTCCTCCATTTTACCTTTTATACTGTACATTGCTTTTGGCATTGCAGTTGGTGGTCGCCTTTTCTAAAGCGAGGTTGCTTCCATTTAATTTAATCACCGCAGGGTAACTCAAGAAGATGATCCGAAGCGAGAGCGTTAAGTCGAAGCTGGGTCTAATAAGATAGAGAATGTTGCTCGTTTCCCCGAAAGAGTCGGTCAGGAGTTGGCCGTTTGTTGTTTGCTTTTGCTTTATTCTTTCCTTTCCTTCAACACTGCACGCATTTGAACTGGGAATAAGATTTCCTATTGTAGTTCTCGGCTTTTATGTTTAACTTAAGTGTTATTATTGCTTTATTATTATAAAGTCGATACTAGTTTTCTGTGAGTAAGAAAGTTAGATTTAAATCGAGGTGTGATTTCGTGAAAATAATTTAAAGAAAATTGTGAATGTTGAAAATTAAAATTATAAATTAGAGGTTGTAAGTTAAATTAAGTACTGAGACAATGATCATTAGCTCGCAATAAGAAATTAAAAGTTTCCCTTTTGTTGATTTAAATAAGCTGCTAACAAGCAAGCTCAACAGACTGGAAATTATTGGCCAAACTTTTCTTTTACACGCGACATTTCCAACGCCCACAGGATTTAATTCTTCAGTTTTTAATGGCTCAAAATGGAAAACAAAATCTTCTAATCTTATACATTACCAACATTTAATTATAAAAAAAAAACTAGAAAATTTGAACAGATTGGTTTTATCATATTTTATTTTATTTAACAGATAAAACATACATAAGTTTCAATTCAAGAGCTGAACAAAGTTTCGAATTGTATTCCCGATACGGCCCAAATCCGCAATTGTATTTGGATCGAAGAGGTAAACTAGTCCCTGGTACAGTATGCGATCGACAATTTCCCGATTGCCAAAATTGCTTTTTGCAATCTCCCAACTATCCTGGAGTGTATCCGCGCAATTTAAGATGCAAATACTACGTGAGCAGTAACAAAGGATCACTCAAAGTATTTTTCAATAAAATCAAAATATACATAAAGTTTATAAGTAAATTAATGAGATAATTTCTAGTTGTTAGTGCAAAACCAAGAAATCAATGTTGACGGTCAACGATGTGAAGACGTGATCCTCTGCCCCAACAGACCGGTCACTACTCAATGCCCGTACGACTACATCAATGTTTATGACGGTCTGAGTGAACGCAGTCCTTTGATTGGATCCTTTTGCGGACGCGGCAAACTCCCTTATGCCATCACTGGTTCCGGACGACATCTGCTCCTAGTGTTCGTCAGCTCCCCGGCGGGTCCTTTTCTTAACACAGGTTTCCATTTCACGGCGGGGCCTTTTGCCAAATGGGCCGGCCACGGAGCTACTAAAGTAAGTGGTCATTTCCTCTTTTACGACTTAGGATTTGATGTCGAGAGGCGCCCGGTAACGAAAGAAAAAAGGGACTAAGACGCAGGAGAGAGGTTGTTGTGTACTTTGTTACTCGCAATTTCACTTTAGCTTTTTTGACGTTCTCAATTGTTCTATCCAATCTCTTTATTTTTTCTTCTTGCGTATAATTCAGGTGAACGACAGTTGCGATGCCATTTTCCACCGTGATTCCAACATTCCGGCCGATCAACGCAGGTTTTATTCGCTTACGACGTGGTATCAACCAAGAACCACTTGCAGCTTCACTATGTGGGCGTGGCACAATGAAATCATTCGCATCGATTTCCGCAGTTTCCGAGTCCGGCGTCCGGATTCCGCAATCCTGGACGATAAAGGCTGCGTCGAAACTCTCACCATCTACGATGCTCCTTACGCCGACGAGTCTCGACTGTTAGCCATGTTTTGCGACTCGTGGTCGCCGCCTCTGCCCTCCAACAACGATTTCATATCGTCCGGCAATGCCATGTTTGTGCAATTCCACAGCGAAGTCGGATCGTATGCGGGATCTTCGTTGGAGTATTGGGTGCAGTTCGATTACTTCAATGCTTTCACACACGGCATCCCAGTGCCAAACACCGAGTGCGACGAGATGTTCTCGAGTCCTTCTTCGTTAGGAGGCGCTTTCTCGTCCCCGTTAAATAGTCTTTTGTTTACTCGAAAAACGCAGCTCGAGTGTTCCTACTCCTTTCTCGCCGATTCGGTTCCCTTTGAACAAGTCCTGGTTTCATTCGAGTCGATCAACTTCACGCAAACCACGCAAACTACTTGTTCCCGCTGCCTCGACGATCCGGTCGACAAAATCATCATTCGTGATGCCGAAGGAATAGAGATCGAATGCATCTGCGGAATCAAAATTCGGTCTGAACATCACTCGGTAGGTCCCCTCCGAATTCTATCGACGGGACCTTTGTTAGAAGTGAAGTTGCACGTAAAACGAGAACAACCACGAACCCAAGGAAGTCTATTGTTTAAAGGTACTTACGAATTTCTACACGGACCAAAATGTGGTCCGATGGTGTTAGACGCGCGACAACAAGGTGAACTGGTTTTTCCCTTTCGTAACGATCCTTTAATCGACCAATCGGACTACGATCAATCGCGAGTGCACTGTGTATGGTCTCTGCTCGTTCATCCGGCCAGAAGTATCTTTTTTCGTTTCGAGTCCGTTTATTTGTCGGACGATTGCGGCGTCGAGCGAATCGAGGTCAAAATCCCCTCGGAGCGCCACCAATACGTGGACGGGAATTTCGTTATGGTCTGCGGGGGCGGTTCGCCACCCGAAGAGCTTCCGGTGATCTCGGCTTCGTCGCTACGAGCGGGTCGGGCTTTGGTCGAGTTCCGATCGGAAGATCCGTTGCACACTTCATCCTCTTTCCGTTTGGTTTGGACTGAATTCATCCAAATGGAGCAGGCGGCTCGGACTGGAGAAATGCCCTCATCGGCCGACTGCTCCTTCGTCTGCGGCGGCTCCAATGCTTGCATCCCACACGAACTCGTGTGCAACGGCGTGAGAAACTGTCCGTCATCGTCAACAACGAGCGACGAGGACCCGTACCTGTGTCAAACGGACAACGACACTATTAATTACTTAGCAATCGGCCTGGGAGCGAGTGGAGGAGGAGTTTTAGCAACCTGTTTAATTCTTATCTTTCAAAAATGTTGCCGCAAACGCACGGACACCGACCCCGGTTGACGAGACCAGAATTTTGTTGTAGATTCCATTCAATTCTATGCAGTGCATCCAACCAAGGGGTTTTTGAAGATGACGTCGGGTTAAGCCCTTTGCGTTTGAAAACTTGCGTACTTTTACCACAAAAACCCCCAATTTGCCATCTACGGGCAGCTATTTGTCTGTCGTTCGATAAAACTTTTCTATTTCACATATCGATATTTTTGCAACGCACTTTGCTCTTTTTTTATTTTTCTTTATTTGTGATTTCCCCCCCATTTTTTTCCAATAATTGAAAATTTAAAATAAGAAAAAACTAAAGCATTGCCAACTATTGGACTTGATTATATTTTATTCATTGTTTCTTTTTGTAAAAAATGTTATTCTATATAAAGTGAATTTAATGTACAGAAGTCCAAGTGATGAATTTACAATTTAAACAGTGAAATTCAATATAAAAGATGAACTCGCTATACTTTACGTCTCATTTTTCTCTTTCTATTTAAAACAAGCTGAAAACAAATGACCTCAGTCGGATTATTTGACTTTTATATTTTCTTACATGTGTCTTTCTATGTTGGTCTCACTTAAATCATTCACACATTAATTCAGTTTTTTCTTTTTGATTTAAATAACAATAAATTCAATTTGAGTTAGAAAAATAAATAACATGTTTTTGCTTTCTTGCATAATGAGTAACGACATTTGGTATAGTAGTAATCGTTTCCTTATTTGTTTCTTTCGAGAATTAGTTTACATTTTCAATCCTTTAAAAATAGAAAAAGAAAAAGAATTATTGGCTCGAATGTCAAGAGACCATTTCTCATTTTCAATCATCCTTTGTCGCCATTGGACTCCAGTGGAGCGTGTCACTTATTTCAAATGCCAAATTCTAACGAATGGGTGAATCATGTCGAATGTAAAAAAAAAATAGACGTTAAGAAAGAAAACAATACAATTAATGAGTTTTTTGTATGCCATTTATTTCTCATATAATTTTTATCCAATTTCTAATATAAAATTTTATATTGTTATTAAAATTATGCGTAATTTTCTATTAATCCCACGCTTTTGTTCTTCATTTCTTTTTCTTTTGAAGTTTAACGTTTCTTTTATCTTGTTAAAGAGCACACAGTTTCACTATCAGCCTTCCGGAAAGGAAGACGACAACAAAAGTGACACGTTTTCCTAACCGGAAAAGAACGATAACTGGACCGGGTAAGGTTTTATCAACATTAAGCGGCAACAACGCGGTTGGGAAGATACTCAACTTGACTATTTGAAGATGAAAGTTTTTGTTTTTATTATTGACTTTAAAAAACTGTTGTCTCATTAAGTTTAAAACTGCCGAATTTGTAATTAGAGTTAATTTCAAGTCTTTTTCTGTTGCAAGTTAAGCAAAATAAAAAAAATCTAAGCAAAATGGAAAAAAGGTGGAATCTCTTTAAGATTTTTAACACAAATTGCAATAAATTTAAACCGTCGGAGGGAGAGCAAAAATCACGTAAAAAGAAAAGGCAACTGAGCGAGGGTCGGTTCGGTCGTTAATATATTTGGGAAAGTGAAATAAATTAAAGCAAAACTTAATTTGATTCAACTTAAAGATAAGCACAAAATGGGCAAAACCTCATAATAAATTCAACAAGATGGAATAATTTCTTGCAATCTACAAGAAATTTAATATTTGTGAGAGCTTTTTACTTTCTTTTTTTTTTTTTTCTGTTTGTCTCCATTTTTAAAAAAAAAATTCTTTTATTTTCCCTTCTGTTGAATTTTCACTCCTGACTTGAGGTCGTATTACGGACATAAATATACAAAAATATACAATAAATTTCCACGTTAAACGAGCATTTCTTCTATTTCGAAAAATTAATTATATTCCTCCCTGTGGAGGCTTGATTCGTTTTGGGCATTTTACAGTACGACATTAATGTAGAAAAATTCTCGTTTGTCCTCTTTTTATGACAGCGACAAATATTTTGTTGGTCGGCATTTTATAAATGCGCCATTTTCTATTATTAACTTGCTTTCGCTTTTAAAAGCAAAATAATATACGAAATTAAAAATTTAAAAAATTGAATTTTTTTATTTATTTTTTTTTTAAAGTTGTTTAAAAAAAAAAGAAGAAAAATTTGTATGCGGATATTGAATCTGTGCATTTGATATGCGAAATACGTAACTTGAGTGAGATAAAAAGCAAGATTAACCTATAAATTATACTTGCAAAACTATAATCTCAGCTTCCGCAAATTTCCACAATAAAAAGCAACGAAAGGTAAAGTAAAAAATAAATTCCACATAACTTAGCACGACTACACCACATTAATTTAAAGAACCCACGTGGATGTAAATTAAGGAATAAATCAAAAAATATCCTACGTTTAAATCACTCATAACTTAAATAGTCAAACGATAAATTCTTAAGCAATTTAAATATTGATTTATAAATTCTAAAATTTAATGTTAAAAATTTAATTTAAAATTTACATTACAAATTTACTTACCAAGAAAACTTTCCACATTTGCGTCAGTTATCAAATTTAAAATTATTTAATTCACTTTTCCTCTCAACTTCTATAACGAGATTAATTGATATGAAAAAAAATTGCCTTTGGAATTTAATCCAAAAATGCTTCGAGACCCAATCAATGGTGTAACCTAAAAGCGCACGTTTTATTTAAAAAAAAAATGTAATTAAATTCGAGTGAAAAATTTTTTTTTCTTTTCCAAGCGTTGAAATTTGGGGAATGTAGAACTTGTATATAACATTTTTTTTACTTTGAGATTTTCTTTTTCATTTTTACCCGACACTAAATTCCAAATTTTTAAAACAAACTTTTAAAGTAGCCAGATTTTCCACTCACTATGTACTATGATGCGCATTTAATGACAGAGGACAAACGAAAAGTGTCAGCACGAATAAACAAGTGGTAAAAGTGCCAAAAATTTTTGCTCACGTGCACCCAGGGAATCTGAGATCAGAACGAGTTGGCATTGGTTCAAGAATTGGAGAATAAAACAGGAAACTAGTAGGAGGCCATCTTGAATAGATAAAGGTCGAAGAGAGGAAGAGAAAGGGAAGTTTCTCCAAACGAACCGTAGGAAACTCGTGGATCCCTCGTGACATAAATTACCGCGGTTGCACAATCAGCACAATTTCAATTATCGATTTTATTCGTAGTTTGAGGCGAGAGAATTGGTGGATATTCGTAACAACAATAAAAATATGCAGCCGCAAAAAAAAAGCTGTTTCGAAAAGCTTATTAAACGACGTGGAAAGGAAATTAGGACAATTTAGCGATTCTTTTTGTGCCACTCGTTAAAATTGCTCACCGAGATGAATTTAAAATGGCGCAGATGCAACTGACAAGTTGTTGGCACGTGGCAAAGAAATTGCCTTTCAAATATTAAACCAAACGTCGTTATCTGTTCGTCATCGTCGTCCTAGAAACGTTTTCCCCTATGACGTCACGCGCCTGTACAATTTGACAAAGAAATTGCACTACAACGACTCTTAATACGTTTTTCAATTTGCAAAACGAAGTCCACGAGTCATCAGAAGGTATGA
Organism: Henia vesuviana; assembly: GCA_034696185.1. Classification (NCBI taxonomy): domain Eukaryota; kingdom Metazoa; phylum Arthropoda; class Chilopoda; order Geophilomorpha; family Dignathodontidae; genus Henia; species Henia vesuviana. Next base: position 3,085 of record JAQFZU010000890.1, on the reverse strand, counting down.
AATGCGCCTTAATTGATATGTGACTTCGGCTAATGTCGTCTTGCAATGTGCATTAGAGAAATGTTGAAAAAAAAAAATAAAGAAAAAAAGTAAAATCACATTTGCAAAAGAGGGGAAACTTATTTCCATTTTGATTGGAATGTTTTAATGCGTTTTAAAGGCGATGGAAGTTTATTTAAGCGCTAAGAAAATCAAAATATGGTATCGTTTCTCATTTTTGAAAAAACCACAAGTTGGAAATAATTACGAAATGATGAGAATACGTTAGTGCGCACTTAATTTCGGCAATAACCGTATTCAAATTTTAATTGTATTGTACCAATGAAACTCGAATCGTTAAAAGAGCTTTCTTCACAGTTATCTCTCGCAAACTCGAGCGAAAATGTCTCTCAACTGAAATTAAAAGTCGAAAGAGTTTTTGAAATTTGTACTAGAAAAATTGTTGAGCAGTGGATAAAAGCAGCAAATATTTGAGTTGAAAAAAAATTCACTTCACTCATTTTCTTATCGCCCAGTTACCAAAAGTTCAAAAACCTTTTCCCAACTCTTGGTCAATAATGGATCAATCGACAGATTTCTTGTGAACTGCATTCAACATTTATCACTATTGACATTGTGTAGCTACCCGTTATGAAGTTTAAACTGCTTTTCTCAAGATTTTATTATACTCATAATTATTGAGTAAGCAAGTAATATTTTAAATATTTATAACTTTTAAAAAATTTAGATTTTCTATTTTAATCAAACTTGAAATTGCTGGGCGAGTTAAAACAGAGAACACGGTGAAGTATATTAAAAGTTCTTTAAAATGGTTTTTCCGCTAATCAATTTTTCTATTAATTTAAAATTGTTGAGTGAATCTATTAATAATAAATAAAAAAATTATATTTCACATAAAATGAAAAAAAGACAATTCTAAAATTATTATATATTTGCAAAATGCTGCAATTAAAATAAATTCTTGTAAGAAATAAGTTATAAGACCGAAATAAAATTTTTTAGATTTTAAATGTCAGTTAAAACTAAAAAATTCGATTGCCAATAACCACAATGAAAACTTTCGTCATTATCACAACAAATGAGAATTTTTATACAATAGTTAAAATTCCAAAGTTCAGTTGTGGCACTCACAAAACTTTCATCTTCAATTTCTTATCTAATCTCAAAAGCTTTTCTTAACAACATTTTAACTACATTATTAACTTAATAACAAGGAAATCTGAACTTTTTTAAAACCTGGCTTATCATTTCCCCCCTAAAGCCTGTTCTTAACAACTGAAATTAAATTCTCGTACAAATCTAACAACAAATACAATAATAAGTTTTATTTCCTATTTTAATCACATTCAAAATTAATGAGAATAATTTCTTGAGTTTGTATAAAACTTATAAATACTACATAAGAACCAATAACTTATCCCTGCAAACACTAAAATTGTGTATAAAGTATTAATTGCAATGCTGCTTCAACCATTCCATACTTGGACCACTGTATCATCTTCAATTGACCATCCACATAAACTAAATAAATTAAAATCAGTTCAAACCTTAAAACAACAAATGCAATCACAATATTCAAAATCTAACGTAAACAAATATAAAACAAAAGTTTTTAATGTTGATGTTATTTTATGAAACCTCAGACTTTCATGGAAACCAAATAAATTTAATTCCATTTCTAATGCTATCTAAAACATTGACTTAAAATATTATACTCAATGGTTTCAAAATAAAAATTATTATTAATTTAATTCTTAAAAATTTAAAAAAACATCGAAAATCTAAAGATGTATAAACATTACTTTCAACATCCTTAGTAAATATTTTTCCGTAAAAATCAAAATTAATTTTAATAAATAATTAATTAATAATAATAATTAATTTTTAAAGTTAGACAAAAGATTTTATCAGTTAAAAGAAATACATCGATAAGCAGTTATACATTTAACGTGATTATGGTATTTATCAGAAGCTGAAATTTTGTCATCATTTATCTCCAAGCTTTATTTCCAGCCCGTAATAAAACGCAATGCAGGTGTCAGCTGCATTACACCGTAAACGATGACCATCTATCACGGCTGTGTGTCACTAATAAAGCCCGATTTTCAAAGCTAATTCGATTTAGCGCTCTTGTTGGGTCACATTTGTTTATGTTCTGTCCCAATTAATTAAGGAGACAGTAAATAACCTTCTTTCTCCATGTTTTTCCTGTTCTAACTCGTGGTATACGTGACTAGACAGCAAACAGAAAACCATAAACAACGTGCGAAGTGATAATAGCTCAACTGAACTCATCGAATGCAGCTGATTATAGAGGCCCATGGGTGGTCATTGGCTTGGATTTCAGCCACGATTCGACCTCAAATCCTGTCCCTCAGACATCCACCAACCACCTACCTATGTTAGTATAACAGCTGCGAGTGCACATCAATAAAAGAGAAGAAGGTGAAGCCACAGGTTCAGACAACGAAAAGCTTTTTTCGTTTCAAATGATCCCTATTCTTTCTCCCATGTTTAAAGTTGGACTGATTCTTCTGCATTCTACTGTATTCAAATTTCCAGTGGCATCCACGATCTTTACACAAGCAGCGCAACCATTTTCACTTCGTTTTAAATATTTAGTTGTATTAAAGCAAACAAACTATTTAAAAGATTCCCTACTTGTTAAAATTCGCCACCAGAATATCTTATGCCATAAGCCACTGTATCAATGGTCTGACCTTTAACTTGTGACCAGTTTAACATTGCGCTTCGTAATTACAATTTAATCCGTAGAATTTTATTTACAACGCTGCACCTGACTCGAAATGAGTTACGTTATTAATTCCCTCCACGTAGAGAAAAATAAAAAATAAAATTGTAAAATTAAGTTAAATTAAGCTCAAATATTTTTTTTCATTTTAAATATCATTAAAATAAATTTCACGTTGGTTTGTATAATCTAATCTTAACGAAAAATAAATTAATTCACTTTGTGAGGTCTTTTTTAAATTTAATAAAAAGCTAATTAGTTTCGAGTACATATAGAGAATATCCTCCTCTACCATTTAATTTTATTACTTGATTTAAAAAATATTTTGAAAAT
>JAQFZU010000889.1:0-17858 GCA_034696185.1 Henia vesuviana | reverse complement strand
CCGCTGAAAACTTGCTGAATAATGACTACTACTTGAATTGTGCGCAATCGTAGACCCAATAGCATTAGCCACCTCCCCCTGGTCTGCAACAACCAGCCCATTAACACAAAGAACCGGAAGCAAATTAACCTCTGGCCGATGAAAAACTTTATTTATTCTCCTCCAGAAAACAGAAGAAGGCTGGAAAGGAAGGGAAGCTACAAAAGACTTCCACTCCAACACCTGGGCTTCCCGATGCTGACGGCGAGTTAACGCTCGCAACCGCTTAAAAGTAATAAGATTGCGCAAAGTGGAATATCAACAAAAAACTTGCCAAGCCTTCTTCTGCCGATGAAAGGCCACAGAACACTCCAGGGACCACCACGGTTTAGCACAAGAACGTGGCTTCCCAGATGTGTGAGGCACACTAACATCCGCCACAGCAATAATAGCCCCTGTAACATAGTCCACTGCAGCCTCCACCGACAATCCAGAAACAACAGCAGATGACATTTTCACTAAACTCGCAAAATTCTCCCAATCCGCCCTACCAACGACCCACAAAGGAAAAGCTGAAAAACCCCGACCAGTAGAGCACAAAAATTCCAAAACCACGGGAAAGTGATAACTATTACATAAATCATCCAAAAAACTCCAACAAAAAGAAGGCATCAACTGAGAAGAACAAACAGATAAATCCAGGCAAGAAAAACTCCTAGTGGCAGCATGGAAAAACCTAACCTCCTCACTATTCAAAACAAGTAAATCATTAGCCACCAAAAACTGTTCCAATAAACGACCACAAAAAGATAAAGAAACAGAACCCCACAAGGGATTGTGAGCATTAAAGTCCCCAAGAAGAACAAATAGACGAGGAAGCTGAGCAATAACCCTCTCCAAACCCCTAATGTCTAAAGAACCACCCGGAGACAGATAAATGGAACAAAAGGACACCAAGCACCCAACATACATGCGCACAGCAACAACCTGAAGAGAAGTCGAAAAAACAATAGGCGTACACGGTACATCAGCTCGACATAAAAGAGCTACCCCCCATTTGGTCGCCTAGCCTCACCCTGCAGAACACAATCCTTACGGAAAACCGAATAATCAGAAAGTTGAAAACAAACCTCTTGCTGAAGAAATGTTTCTTGCAAACAAACAATAGCAGGACGAAACTGACCTAAAAGACTTTCAAGCTCACTTTTATTAGGGCGTGCCCCACGGCAATTCCACAGCAAAATAAAAGTCACTGAAAGAAAAATAGGGCCTAGTCAACAGCCAAACCCCCCCCCCCTTGATCCCTCCCCTTGACCTTTGAAGACTCTCCTCCGGAGTAAATTCCGCCTGAAGATGAGGAGAAGGAGGAGACTGACGCTTACCCCTACGTCCACTCCTCCTCCCACCCCGCCCAAGATCACCCAAAGCCACCTGCTTACCCACATTACAACATCTAGGCAAATATGCCAGATGCCCACGAGGCCTAGGGGTAGGTCCAACAACACCACCGTCACCAAAAGTCAGGGGTTTACTACCACCAATCCTCCCAACACCCTTAAATGGGCCTGCAATAACCAATGGCCAAGCATCCAACACCTCGCCACCAGAACACACCACATCAACAACAACAGACCGCCCAACCAAACCATCCGCCTCTGAAGCAACTTCACAGCAAGCAGTAACAGAACCTGGCAACCTACCACCACCCCCACCAACACCCTCACTAACCTCAGACACACAACCAGAAATCTGCACACCCACATCCACAGTTTTAACCTTCACAGAGAAAACAGATGCCATACTGGGCCTACCAGAAGACAAATCACATGCCCGACGAGCCTCAACAAAAGAAACACCACGAGAAACTTTAAACTCGTGAATGCGTTTTTCACGCACCCACTCAGGACACATTTTAGAAAATGCTTCATGAGGCCCACAACAATTTGTACAACGAGCACTCATCGAACACACACTAGCATCGTGTCCAGCCACACCACACCGACCACATACAATTGAACGCTTACAACTTAACCTACTATGACCAAATTTCTGACACTGAAAGCACCTTAAAGGGTTCAGAACAAATGGCCTAACTAAAGCCTGAATATACCCAAACCAAACAAAAGCAGGCAATTGCAGGCCACCAAATGTGACAACAACCAACGATGACAATTTACCAAAGCGCCCCGGCAACCGATGAACTGCCGTGACACCCTGATCACGCAACAACTCAACCAACTCATCATCAGTAAGCATTGACACCCCATCACAAAAAACTACGCCTCGAACAAAATTCAAAACCTTATGTGGAGCCACACTAATAGGCACCTCACCACACAAAGTTTGATGCAACATTAGAACCGATTGGCGAGCAGATGCCACACGCAACAAAACATCACCTGACTGCAGACGAGTGACCTCCTCAAAAGAACCCAAAGAACGAAGCCACTTTTCAACAATGAAAGGGGAAACTTTACTAAGTGGACGATCCGGGTAACAGGAAGACACCACCAAAACCTGTGGCTGAACATCAACACCCGCAGAAACCTCTCCACAAACCACATCATCACAACCAACTAAATGAGTGGGAGAATTCCCACCATCAGAGCCAACACTCCCACTAGAGCGCTTCCTACGTTTTTTGCCCATAAAGGAGCAGGCCACTCTAGTGGCAAAATCAGAAAAAAAACAAAAACAAAAGTACTGCCTAAAACAACAAAAAGCAACAAGGCTTAACCTAACCCTAACACTAACAAGGAGTGCTTTCCTACTTGTATGTCTCCGATTTGCATAATTTTAAAGAAATAAATTGATTATTAGTTAACTAAAACACTGTTCCAATCTTAAGTCACCGTATGTTTAAATGAAATTAATATTGTGATTTTTATGGCCTAATAATGCATGTTTTTCCATAGGAAAAAAATGAAACTTTTTTCCTATGGGAAAAAGTACATTATTAGGTCATAAAAATCACAATATTAATATCATTTAAACATACGGTGACTTAAGATTGGAACAGTGTTTTAGTTAACTAATAATCAATTTATTTATTTAAAATTATGCAAATCGGAGACATACAAGTAGGGAAGCACTCCTTGTTAGTCTCAAATTCTAATTCTCGCTCTCTTCTCTCTAAAAGTCGTGGAAGCATGCTCGGCCCATAACCATGTCCAGAGTAAATAAATACACAGTGAAATTAACATTAGGCAAGAAGCCAGAAAAACATGTGTTTATTACAAGTCATAAAGAACAGACTGACAGCAGGTAATGGTAACAATATACCACCTACTCATCAGCCTAACAATATGCCCAAAACAGAAAATGATAACAAGAATCACACTTACTGACTGTCATAGCCACACACAGATGACATGAACAGTGTAAAGGGCTAAAACCAAACACAACAGTATAAAACCCAACTCATCTTGGACATAAAAGCATCATTTCACAACAAGGCTGACGGGCTGACCCTTGCACGGCAGTTACTTTTTGTCCTCTATTGTTTGTTTGGCCGAGCGGCGAGAGACTGGTTATCCATACTCCTCCTGTATTATCCAGACTCGGTTGTCGCCAACATCATCCCGCAGGTCAGTCTGTCAGGCTTGGTGGCACAGCAGCACACTTTCGGCAATGGACTTCGGTTTCCGAGAAGCTAACTACCCACAGGCCATGGTGGAAGACTGGCCAATTCTGCTAGATTTTTGCCTTCTGTCCACGGACCAGTGGAGAGTAATGACAACAAGGCCAAAGCTGGTTTTACCACCAATGCCTAGCTCACTGGAAGCACTGTGATGGAGCGGTAGCCGCCATAAGGGAAAAGGAGCACCTCATGGGATCAGGTGACAGCTCTCGTTACGCAATTCCAGACGATCCTTTAAACCTTGAAAGACGGTAGCAGCGGGAGAATCCTAATTTGGAGTTCCTCGCCATTACCATTCCACAACCAGGTGTGGGGGTTGCAGTTCCTCATCTAGATATGTCCGCCCTGCATTCTGGCAACCAACCGGAAGCAGAGTGAGACATATCCGTGTACATAACGTTTTAACTTATTTTTGTTTCTTTTTTCCTTCTCCTGTCAATTGCTTCCTAGCCACAGTCGCAAGCCATTTCTTTTCTTTGTAATTTTAGAAAAAGTTTTTAAAAACTTTTTCTTTAAATTTTTGCTTGTTAATTTTTTTTTGAATTTTTTGTAATTATTTTTTTTTCTTTTAGTAGTTTTGTTTAGTTTCTGCGTGTAAATAAATAGAAAACATTTACTTTGTGTAAGGGTCACTGAGTTCTGTGTTGCTGCCTCGTGTTACAGCTGTCAACACATCCATTGTGTCAGTGATTGCACGTGGTGGCCGCAATTGCCTTCGATTCTTGTGCACCCCGTTCATGGCATCTGGCTTTCGTTTTTGTTCTTTGTTTCAAATATCTTCCCCATCCAGTGTCAGATGTTTGGGGGAGAGATGTGACTAAAGTAGTCACTAAGAGATGCCATGGATCCCTCACATACCCAGAGGACAAAGGTCTAACACTAATTAAAGGCCTGGCAAGCGGTTCCTCCAAAGCAGTTGAAAAGAATGTAGTGTTGACGCCAGAGCATCAACACTTGTCAAGAAAAGGCTTGTCCCGGACACAAAAGTGTGAAGACGAGCCCCTCGCCTAGACAACATGCCACCGAGAAGCAAAAAGCCGCCGACCGGAGGAAAGGATGCTTGGATGAGAGCGAGATTTGACCACCAAGGGTGGTCAACGGAACATATGATAAATGGCTCCAGGTCCAAGATTAATATGCCTCAGACGTGAATACCACAGCCTAGTTAGTACCTGGGAGCGAGACGGTGCTACAGAGGTTGGCAAGTCCAATAAAGACTCCGAACCTTGTAGCCATTCGTCAGTGTTAATTATTATTCGTGCACCTGGCCAAGAGCCAACAACCCAATCACAATGTAATAGATTCAACTATTGCTAAATGATTATTTATCACTGTTACATTGTCTGTAGCAAGCAATTTTACATGACCATGACATTTTGTTGTTTTGCAGATCAGCAATAATTATGGAAATTTATCCACACATTTAAAAAAACTGATAAAATAGAAGTAAATACTTGTAATGTTTATTTTCAATTTGAGTTTTTAATTCTGTAGAAAAAAATTCTAAATTTTTTAAACAAAAGGTGCTCTACAACTTTCAAATTGAAAGTTTTGTTCTATCTCTCTTGGTTTAAAAGATAGAAAATGAATGACCTTGTAGATAACCTTCAAGATCGAATTCAAGGTTTTCATTGGATTGCCCAATGCCCTTTTTTCTAAGTATGCCCATTCAAACCATTATCATTGGTTCAGCCATTGTAAAAATATATTAAAAACATCAGACATTAGGGACACCTTGTATATTATGTAATATGTAGGTGATTGTATATGCAAGTTTTGTTTAAAACTGTGAAACAAAAAATTCTAATTAATAAATTTTAAAAATTAATAATGAAATAATGTTGATTGAAAAATAAAAATAACTTTTTATCAATTATGACAAGGGGCAAGGGGTGCCTGTTTTTTTAGTGAAGATGTTCAAATGTATTAGGACAGCTCTGCTCAAAGGATGTTAATAATTATAAGTAATAAAAACACTTTTATAAATTTGGAAAAATAAAAGAAATATACTTTAAATTAGAAAAAACAATTTTATGTTGAGGCTGGGGCCAATTCAGATTGTTCTGTCCTTAAAAAACTGCCTCATTGCCTAGGTGTTAGTACCAACCCTGTATGCAAGATAGAAAAAACATGTAAAAATGACAATCTACTTTTTAGATTTAAATTCAATCAATATCAGTTAACATTTATTGTGTAACCAGTGGTCATGGGAGGTTAACATGGGTCTATCCAATGGCTATAGGGCACAAGACCTACAATCAATGTGTACTTGGCAGCAGTTCCTTTCAGCAGAAATTGTCGACGCCAAGAGAATTTTGTCCTGAACACTGATGTATGCAGATGAGCTCCATGGCAGACAAGTGATGGCAGAATATAGTTGGAACTATCAACTGATGGTGAAGATGCCAGATTTGGAGCATGGTGTGACCACTACAGATGGCCAGCTGAGTATGCATGTATATCTTTGCATACAAATATATTACACGTTGAGCATGCGGTCGGCAACCCAACGAGAAGTCGAATGAGAGACGATGGTGTAGGATTGGCGAGCACAATAAAGACCCCGAACCCTATAACCATGCATCAGAGTATTATATATTTGTGCACCAGTCCATAAATACATGGATAGGGGACCATGCCTGAGCCTAGTACCTACAAACCGGTCACAATTGCATATCAATTATTATTATTTAGACAAAAAACTTGATTATTATTTCTGCATATCTGTCTTAAGTGTAAAACTTATTTAAAAACTTAATAACTTTTAACTTCAATTTTGTCTGATTTTATATTAAAAATGATTTTAGCAAAAAATAGAATTTTGCCAATTAGATTATGTTTTACTGCTCTTTAATTGGCAATTTCACATTATCTTCATTGACAAAAAATTACAAAACATTTACCCTTAAAAAACATATTTTAAAATCATGAAAATGTTTTTTAATCATTCGATAATATTTTTTATTTTTTTAATGCCTTCAATTTTATTTATAGAATTAACTGTTTTAAGGTAAAATGTTGTTCCATGTTAGATAAATAACTGTATATGTATATGTAGATTTTAACAATGTAAAGTTAAACATAAAAGCACGAGATGTTAAAACATAGCCATTTTAGTCACCTAATTTTGAAATAGCTTTAAATTCTAAGAGTTCATAAATACAAACATTTGGTAAATTGTTTAAGAATTGCTGATATAATATCAAATACAGTGAAATGACAAATCCGAATGTGTGATTATTATATAAAACAGGATAATGCAGATAAATTTTAATGAGATAAATTTTAATGAGATAAATTTTACCTTTAGCTTCTCTGGCTAACAGCTTCACCCATACTAAAACAAAAAAAATTAGTTTAACACCACACACAGAAAAGCAGCTACATAAAATTACAAGAGAGTGTTTCTGCTGTTGAATCATGGATCCATTGTGGTAAAGAATCTCGATCATTCACTAAAAGAACAAAATACTGCCATAAACAGAAATATCTTTATTGTTTCTTGGCTATTTTACTTGCTCTAAGATTTCTTATATTCTGCAACATGTGTTTTAATTCCCTGGGATTTTTCCTGTGTTCTTAAAATATAAGAATGGTAAATACAGTTATAATTTTTAAACACTTTGTATAGGTTAGCAAGCTTTTCTTTGTTAATGCAAAGAAATCAGAAATTACAAATTTAATTCTTATTATATCTCAATGTTAAGCAGGGCAGATTAAAGTAGTTTTTGTACAGCTTTATCAAAATTTAACAGGATCAAATTTGATCAGATAAATTTCTTATAGAAACTAAATACAGGTGTACCATAAAACTTCTAATTCGAACAGAGCTCCAATTATCACTTGATTTCTAATTCCTGCCTGGCTAATTTTTTTCAAAAACATTAACCACCTGTCTCCATTATTCACTAAATTACCATTTCCTGCTGGGGAAAAAAAGAAAGTTGAAAGCTTACTTTTGCTTAAAAACAGAATTTTATTAGGCTTATTATATATGCAAAATTTACTTGGTGATAATTATTAATGTGAAAACAAATTTTAACCTTTAAATAATTGGCATCATATTAATTTTTATCAAAAATTGACAATTTTTAGAAATGTTTAAATACTTTAATTAGAGTTATAATTATTTTCAACTAGATATAATTTTTTGTCTCACCAGATGTGTTACACATTTAATACAAATAATTTTACTAATCCAAAGATACTCATTTTTAATTGACAAATAAAATTAAATATTCTTCCCATTTCAATTAAACTTTAATGAAAGTTTTAAACAATTTGAAAGATTTTTATTAAGTTTACATGATATTTTAATGTGGATAGAGTTAAACATTATACGATCTGTTTTGTTTATTGTTATATATAAACAAAATAAATAATTTCAGTATATCAATTTCAATTTTTGATTTTTAATAATTGCCGCCTGATTCCAATTGCCAGCTGTTCACCAATTCCCACCTTGTCAACCACCTGCCAATTTGAATAAAGACCCAAACCCCAATTAGAAGTTTTACAGTATTTATGGTAAATGCATTTTTATTAAATTTTAGCAAAAACATATTAACAGTTGTTTTTTGCCAAAGCCACAGTCGATTACTGGACTTGTGAGTGGGCTTTGTTATTGTAATTAATATGTCATTTAATTACCAGAAGAAGCCAAGAAATTAAGTACAATGAACAAGTGAGATTAAAAAATCAAGGAAGGCACGAAGAGCAGATTGAGATGTGAGAGAGAGCTGAGAGCATCGGAAGACAATTCATTGTTATTATTAGTTATTCAAGTTTATGTTAAATGTAGCTATTAGTTATTCTTTATTAAATATTACTCATTCAAACATTGTGGTCTGTTATTTGATGAGATAAGCAAGCTAGTAGAAGAAAACAAAGATCAAACGAGAGTAAGAGAGACAAGAAGCAACCTTGAGTTTTGGCAGGAAAATGACCTATCCGCAAATGGTAGCAGAGGATGGTTGCCTGAAATATGGTGAAGATAGTGAATTAGTAAAAAGTGATAAGTGAAATATTAGTGTAAGTGAAAATGATAAGTGAAATATTAGTGTAAGTGAAAGTAAAAAGTAAATTAAATATTTGTGTGAAGTGAATGGAATAAAGTGCGAGGAAATCCAATCATTGAGCCGACAGCGGACAACCTTTGTTTTGAGCCGAATTATTAAATTATGAAGTCAAATAAAGAAATGAGGGAAAATGATGTGTTAATCAACGGGAATTATGTGTGGTGGGCAAGATGAATGGAGGGATATTTGCAAAGAGAGGATGCTTGGAGAAAAGCAATCTGTAACCCCAAAGCCCTAAAATCAGTGAGGGATGATAATGATTACAATAAAAAAGCGAAAACTCAAAGAGAATGGGAGAGAAAAAAAGATTTTGCTTTGGGAGCTATTATTTTGGCCTTGTCCTGACCGCAAGTGCTAAAATACTCCGTAATTAGTAATGCAAAAGAATTGTGGGATAAAATAAGAGCCAATATGGATGAGAAGAATGAGCAAAATAGGCAGAAGGCACGAAAGACAATTCTAACGTTAAGAATGAAAAGAAGCATAAAGGTGGGAGAATTTGTAGACTGATGCATGGCAGCATAGAACTACGCAATCGAATTAGGTAATCAGATGATCGTGGAAGAACAAATTGTGTTGCAAATATTGGATGGAGTAAGAGAAGAATTTGATAATGTAGTTGGGAGATTAAAAATAGACAGTGGAGTAAAAACAGTTAAAAAAGGTCTGGTACATACTAATCAATAATGAGAACCAAAGGTCACAGAGGCAGGAAGAACGCCCGAATTGATACAAGGGGGCGTATAAATCATTCTATCAATCGTGTAGGCATGAAGTAAAGGAAAACTTTTTCAAGAGAAACAAAGGTAATTCGAGAAATAAAAGAACATTTATTTGAAAAAAAGATGATAAAACAGTAAATTTGACAGGATGCAACACCCAAATAGAGAAGTGTGCTGGGGATGCGGCAAAACGGGACATAAACGGGCCAAATGTCGGGCAACACGTGCCACAGCTATGAATTCGGTAATAAAATGTTTTAATTGCGGGGGTTTTGAAACAAATCAAACAAAAACAAATCATTACAATGGCGTATTAAACAGAAAGAAGTTAGTGTGATATGCACATTATAACTGTCACATTGTAATAGTCACATAACTGCAATCACAATGTGATATGCATATTATAACTGTCACATTGTAATAGTCACATAGCTGCAATCACAATGTGATATGCATATTATAACAGTCACATTGTAATAGTCACATTGCTGCAATCACAATGTGATATGCACATGATAACAGTCACATTGTAATACTAACATTGCTGCAATAACAATTTTCGTTAGTAATTGATGGCTTCGTTTCGAAGGTTCCGTAGGAAAATGGTAATTTGTATAAATAGAGAACTGACGATTGCCGACCCCAAACGGGTAGCATTCAATCAGTTTTAGTTTTGGTTTCATAGATTAGTACACTTTTACATTAATTGCAAATAATGTGAGTGTTACAATGTGACTGTTATAATGTGCATATCACATTGTGATTGCAGCAATGTAAGTATTACAATGTGACTGTTACAATGTGCATATCACATTGTGATTGCGGCAATTAAGGAAGTGAAAGAACAGGAAAGAGAAGGGAAACCATCAGCAAGAACAGTGTTTAACAATGATACAGGAGTAGAACAAATTGTCATTGAAACTATCAATCCCTCATGGTACTGCAAAAGATGGTTTGATGACAAACGAAGACACATGAACCTGCACATTTGATTAGTGTTGGTGCCACCAAAGTAAATAATTAAAGAAGAAGTAAAAATACGATGCGAAAGGCAACAAAGAATGGAAGAGATTTGGCATAAAAAATGTGGAGAGCCTATAGACCAGGAATGAGTTAAAAAGGAGGATGAAAGTATAGAAACTGAACAAGAAGAACAGAAACAACAAGAAGAGAACCAAGAGGAAATGTGTGAAAGTGAAAATAATGAAGATAAAATGGGACAAGCAGAAATAAACGAAAACAGTGAAATGAAAGGACAATATGAGATCAGGAGGGAAAGGGAAAGGGAGAGGGAAAGGGAAAGGCCCAAATAAAAAACTGACAGAAGAAGAATACAAGTTACTAATAAAAGAAATAAAGGAATGTAGACAAAAATGAAAGGAAAGGCAAGAAAAAATATTAAAGTGAGAAGAAGACGAAAGACAGCATATCCAAACCAAAATAATAGAACAACTTTATCAAGTTGATGGGTACCTCAGAAAAACAAATGAAGAAATTAAACAGATTAATGAGAAATTGAAACAACAGAGTAAACAAGAACAAATGAAGGATACAGAGAAAAAAAGAAAACAATTACTGTAGGGTTATTAATTTATAGTTAATTAATATTTATTCTATTATTGTTTTATTGTAGCATCTGATCACGAGGCGGAGTCGATGTAAACCAGCTCCATATTTGGCGGTGTCACATGTGTGATAGCATTATATCGAGGTTTTTGCCGCCAAATATTCATTACTTTATCATTCCATTCTTTACTTTGTTTGTATCTTTTTATTCCCATCACAATTAGTGTATGCATTTTAAGATTAAAATATAATCTTGCTTTAACCACGACGTGTTATTATTACAACAAACGCAATGACAAACAAGGTTACGAGACGAGCATAAGGACGAGAAGAAACAAGGGGCTATTACACGAATGTACGGAACGACGAGGCCAACAAGTGGTAGCAAGGATCCAGTACGACTCACCGTTCTTGATCAACGAAACGCGAGCAAAAACGACAGTTGACGTTACGACATTGATTTTGTGTGTGAAAATTTTGTGTTTTGTGTGGTGTTTTTGTGAAAAAAGTGTTAGTGTTTGTGCCACAACGATTCAACGACCGTCCATTCCAATCTGAATCCGACTCTGTGCACAGCATCTCCTTCAAAAAACATCGTTTTGTGTCAACGAAATTCATATTACGACAGTAAGAAACACATTTTATTTCACAATAAATACATAAATTACGATGAAAGCGGTAAAAGCTGTTTCACCTGATGAATTTCTCATGAGTGAAAATTACGTATCTTGGTCAAAGGTTATCTACAACAAAAAAATTATTGGCAAGACGCAATTGCAAACGATGAAGTACCCGAGCCAGATCCAAAAGATCCAAATTACGAGAAAAAATTAAAAGCACAAAATAATTGGCTAGTTAAAAACGATAGTGCGTACGGCTCAATTATCATGACTCTTACCCCGATTCAAATGAGAAAATATACGAGGACGAGGAATGCAAAAGTTCTTTGGCAACGCATTGCCACTGAAATGAACGATAAAACGGCGCAAAATCTACAAAAAGCGCAATTGGCCATTTTAACTTTAAAAATGGAACAAAAAGAAACTGTTAGTAATTATATCGATTGTGCTATGGCTGAGTGGAATCACGCCATAGAACTCGGGGACACAATCATCGATGAAGATCAATTAGTACTTTTAATATTAAATGGAACTCGACCTAAATTCGACACTGTTGCCAATATATTAAAAAACGATGGAAAAAAGAAAACGATAATAATAATTCGCGACACCTTATTGGACATGGAAAAATCAAATAGCCACAAAATGGATGAGAGCGCTACTCAACACGAAAGCGCGCGGCGAGCGTTTCATAATACTTGCAAGTACACGACGGGACGACGCAACGACCAAAGCGAAACGAAGACGACAAACTACGGTAAAAATAATAAAATGGTCAATGACAAATCAGCTAAAAATACAACTGCTTCACAGATGAATACCTCTGACAGTTGTTGGAATTGTGGCCAAAAGGGCCATCGAAAAAGCAAATGCAAGAAAAAAATGAAATGTTATAACTGCAATGGTTTTGGCCACAAAGCCCAAGAGTGTCGAAGAAAACAAAATGAAGCTAAATCAAATCAAAATAACAATCGTAGAAACCCTCAGGTAGCCAAAACAGCTACGATTCGACGCGAGGTATTTGTAAAGGTAAATGATTTTAAATGGTTTACTGAACGATGGTACGACGAAAAATGGCGGCGCGATAACCCGAATATTTTCTTACAGTATGTGAAAAAATTTATGACGTATGACTCGAACGACCGGAAAACTGATGTCAAATGCTATGTGAAAACAATGAAATTGTCGGAAGATTTCACTGTTACATCGCCAACTAACGAGGAAAAATACGAGGATAAATACGAGGATAAATACGAGGATAAATACGAGGATAAATACGAGGATAAATACGAGGATAAATATCAGGATAAATACAAGGATAAATACGAGGATAATTTTGGTAATTTCTACGAAGAATACGAGGATCTCGATGAGCCATACGGTTACGATGTACACAAACCACCAAAACAACGTGGTGATGAACCTAATCTGGCTAATGCCATTATTCCGGTTTCTGCTCTGCAACAATGCCACATTTATGACAGTGATAGTGATAATTCCGACGACAAACGAGGAGCAGTCGGTAGAGCACCGAAACCAATTATTCACGATGAACAAAAGAAAATAACCGAGAAACGAAGTCCGAAGCAAATTGACTTTCAAACGCAATACGACGAATTCCAACAAAATAAACTAATTTCAACTGTGTCCAGGAATTACCCATTTATTAAGGACAAAAAAGCACAATGAGAATTTGAATATGGTTATCAACATTGCAATGTCCAAAAATTACGAGGAACACAACAAAGAGCGTATTTTGGACGAGGTTTACGACGGCATGGTAAAAGCTGGATTAAGGTCGCGATGATGCTTGTGCACAGGGAAGGACACAGGATGGAACAAGGTAGGTCAAAACATTTAATGTTTACTAATAACGATGAAATTCAATACGATGCGACAAACGAGGTTAATGTTGAAACATGATGTGAATGTCTGTTGGACTCTGGCGCAACAAGCCATATGGTCAATACTAACAATTTTTTTATTGGTTAAATGCATAAAGTTCGAACGATGATTACGACGGCCGACAAAAATAACTCTCTCGCGGCGATTGGTATTGGTGACATTCGAGTTCATCAACAAGATTTTAACACTTATGTTACATTACGAGATGTTTTTTATGTATCAAATTTAGAAACTAACCTTTTATCAGTGCCTAAATTTATTGATCAGAATTTTAATATCGAATTTGTAAAAAATGATGCTTTTATTTCTGATAGTGTTACTAACGAATTAATTTTGTAGCGAAAACGTTCACAACATAGATTTATTGTAATGACTGACATTTCTCATGCAACTACGACGGTCGCTGCCTATTCTGTTAACGATGATAAAATAACACAAAATGGGTTATGGCATTTAAGATTGGGACATAACCACTGAGAGGGCATGAAAATGTTAAGTAATAACGACTTAGTCCGAGGCTTACGATTAAACGATAAAAAAATTAAAGATTGTATTGCTTGTACTAAAGGCAAATTAAGGAAATTGCCTCATAAATTCAATATCGGTATTACGACGATCATTATATTAGAATTGGTACACATGGACGTTGTCGGTCCAATTACTCCCAAATCGTTTGGTGGGGCAGAATATATGCTCACGATTGTAGACGATTAAAGTCGAATGACGTTTATTGCAACATTGACGGCGAAATCCGAAGTTAACGAGGAAATAAAAAATTTTATTACGACGCAAGAAAATCAAACGAATGTATTGGTCAAACAAATTCGTACCGATAACAGTGGCAAATTTATCAACGTGAACTTAGATTGTTATTTCAAGACGAAGGGAATAATTCATGAGCGTACCGTTCCCCATGATCCTCAGAGTAATGGGATTGCGGAGCGGATGAACCGTACCATAATCGAGACTGTACAGACGATGCTTATCGATGCGCAGACCCCAACTTATTTTTGGGCGGAAGCGGCTTATACAGCTGTTAGAACACGAAATGTGTGTGTCACAAAAGCAACAGGAGAGACACCATATGGACGATGGTTTTTACGAACGCCCACAGTTAGTTACTTTTGACGATTTGGTTGTCGAGCCGAGGCAATCAAAACAAAACAAAGTGGTAAATTCGACAAAAAGACGTATTCCGGTATGTTTTTGGGATATTCCTTTCAACGTAAGGCGTATTGGATTTTTAATCTCGAAACGAGGGAGATTAAAGACGAACGGGACATTTATTTTTTTGAACAAGACAGAGCTTGGGGACACATCAATATAACTGAATCTAGTCATGATTGGATGTCTAGTTTAATGAACGACAGTGATTCTGAATCCACTACTGATACAGAATTGGGACATGATGATAATGATGAGGATACACCGGGGGCACCCACCTTACCCCACCGTAGGGGAAGACCACGAGGCAGTAAGAGACTCCATTGCAAAGCTGAACGACGACAACAACGACGTGATAATGAACAACTGTTAGTGCAACAGGGTGTTCGACGATCTTCCAGTATAAACGAGAGGCAAATGGCAATAAAGGTGACCGATATAATTACTCCCACGACGTACAAGGACGTGTTGCAATCACGTCAACGCCGACAATGGGAGGAGGCAATGGACAAGGAGTGGGAATCGATGAAAAACCATAAGGTCTGGTGACTACATTACCGGCAGGAAAGAAACCAATAAACAGCAAGTGGGTTTTTAGGCTGAAACCAGGGTTGACAGAGGGTCAGACGACATATAAGGCGAGGTTAGTGGCGGTTGGTAGCGGTCAAAGACTGGGGGTTGACTACGACAAAATGTATTCGCCCGTTATTCGAATCAAGACGTTTAGATTTATGATTGACGAGGCGGCTAAACGAGGGTTGGTGGTAAAGCAACACGATGTAGAAACCGCGTATTTGAATGCAAAACTTGACGAGGAGGTATATATGTGATTTCCGAGTGGATTTGACGAGGATAAAACCAAAGTGTGTAAATTGAAACAAAGTATTTACGGACTGAAACAATCCGGCAGATGCTGGAATGAATGCGTACACGATCTGTTTCAGCGTAACGGTTTTCAACAGTGACCCGACGACCCATGTCTTTATTTTTTACAAACAAGGGCTGATTTCATGTTACTGGGTTTATATGTCGACGATATTGTTACGATTACGACGAACAATGACATAGAAAAACGAGCTATTAAAGCATTTAAACGAGATCTGAAGTGGAAGGAAATGGGTTCTTTGACATACATTCTGGGCATTGAAGTTTCCCAGTCTGAAGGACAAATAATATTAAGTCAGGGGAGGTATGTCAAGGATACCTTAAAATTATTTGGTTTGCAAGATGTGTCCAAGTCAGGATTTGAACGACGAATTTAACGAAAGCGACGATGTAGATTCAACAGTATACCAGGAGTACATCGGTAAATTGCTATACCTGGCAATAAACACTCGACCAGATATTCTTTTCGCGGTGACATATCTATCACAATTTAACGTAGAACCAAAAAAGATACACCTCGAAGCAACGAAGAGAATCCTAAGGTATGTAAAAGGTACGATGACTTACGGATTGAAGTACGAGAAGGAAAAAAGAGACCTGAAAGTTTATATTGACGCAAGTTACAATATAACGAGGGATGCACGAGATTTCATGGGATATGTGGTAAAGGACGGCAATTAGATCATCAATTGAAAGAGCAAAAAACAAAAGATTGTCGCAGAGAGCTCGACCGAAAGTGAGCAGGATGCGATTGCCGAAGGCATTAAAGAGCTGATATGGACGAGGGAACCAATCAAGGGCATAGGTTTGGGAACAAAGGACGAAACAATCACGTTATGTACCGATAGCCTGAATAACGTTTTTATGTTGAAAGAGGGAACGAGGAGAACAAAAACGAAGTACTTGAACCGACGTAATCACTTTATCAAGTATCAAATAAGCAACAAAGGAATTACAGTAGAACATACACGAAGCGAAGTCCAAGAAACGGACATTCTGACCAAGGCATTGACCGGAGTAGTTCTTAAGAGAAATGTGGGTCAATTGGAAATAGATATGTAATTTGCCAATAAATCTAGGGAGGTGTTTGTAGAGTTATTAATTTATAGTTAATTAATATTTATTCTATTATTGTTTTATTGTAGCATCTGATCACGAGGTGGAGTCGATGTAAACCAGCTCCATATTTGGCGGTGCCACATGTGTGATAGCATAATATATATCGAGGTTTTTGCCACCAAATATTTATTACTTTATCATTCCATTCTTTACTTTGTTTGTATCTTTTTATTCCCATCATAAATGGGAGAACACAATTAGTGTATGCAGTTTAAGATTAAAATATAATCTTGCTTTAACCACGACGTGTTATTATTACAACAAACACAATGACAAACAAGGTTACGAGACAAGCATAAGAACGAGAAGAAATGAGGGGCCATTACACGAACGTACAGAACGACAAGGCCAACAATTACGATATCAATTAATGAAGCAGGGAGAGAGATACAAACAATTAAAAAAATACGAAGAATTTAAGATAGAGCAATATAAAGGAGTGGAAGCAGATAGAAAGCGATCAGAGGAGGAAAATAAGGTTGAAATGAAAGGTAAGACTAGCATTAAGGATTTACCGTGTAAACAATATGGAAAAGGCATGCCCAGTCACAACGGACAAATCATGGGATGATGGAGATTGGTTAGTAGACTCAGTGGCCACCTCACATATGACAAATTCAATGCACTATTTTCAGAAAAAATTTGACGTGATCTCGAGACCAGCGGGTACAGCAAAAAGAGACAAAACAATTTTGGCAGTGGGAATGGGATAGATATATTTACGTCAAAATAATAATGAAATTGTGTTAACAAATGTTTTGTTTGTACCCTAATTAGATTCTAATTTATTATTGGTAGTGCAATTAATAGGGGATGGAAAAAAAGTCGAATTTGATTATAAATGAGTCAAAATAAAGAACAAACAAACGTGAAAAGTAGAATTAATGTGATTTAAGGATAAAAATAAATATATTGTTAAGACTAATAAAAATTTTCATTTTTGACGAACAAAATTCAAGAAAGGGAAAATATGGTTAACGAAAAATACATGGTCTGGGATGAAAGATTGGAACATGTGGGAAATGAAAATTTAATACAAATGGGAGAAGGAAAAATATGTAAACTAACAAGGAAGTACTACGGACCTCCCCCCTTAGATTTGTATAATTTTAAAGAAATAAATTGATTAATACTTAACTAAAACAATGCCCAAATCTTAGGACCCACTTCGAGTAAAAAA